>CM031237.1:270231071-270387231 GCA_018340775.1 Taxus wallichiana var. yunnanensis
ATGGTGGCAAAAGACTTGGGCTTCTTGACTCAAGTATTTCCCAAAATTTGAGGATAATGTGCTTTATTAACATGCACACATCATCACATTACTCACAAAGGCGCTTAGTGGGAATTCCTATGGTCAATAGTTCACATGAAACAATAACAAGAGTAATACATCAATCGTACTTAGGATACACCTATCTAGAACATCCTCCATGCACTAATTAACATATTTAGGAATAAATCAATATCTCGTATCGATGATATAATAAGTCAATATATGTACTCATTATGCACATTCACGTCTTTTTCTAGTTGTGATCACGTATACAAGTCTCTTATACGTAACATGGATGCTCACCTTCTACTCTTCTTACACTTTGCTCATGGGAATCCACCTTCATCTCTCATAGGTGTTATTGTTTCATTTCGTACTTAACACTCTATATTACTCGATTATACACATTATTGACATATCGATTATCTTTATAACATGCTAATGAGTGCTCCATATGCAACATTTGTTATGCCGAGATATTTGCTTCCATAATTGTTTGTTACATTGTATGTTATTTCTTGTCCTTTTATGTGGGCATTGCCCTATGTTTGTGTGCACACTTGTTTATTGTATGTGGTCATGGTGGCCTTCCGTGTCTTGTGACATCATGAGTGATGTCTCATATTTCAGAGCCCGCTTTGTGTAGCTTACTTGTCTTCTTACGTTTTTACATTACTGCTTTGGTAGATTTTACACTGTTCACGTAGATTACACATTGCTTTATACATGCATGTTTGTTTGTACTAACACTTATCTTTGGCTATCCTTCTTATTTATGTGTGCCTTGGTTTCTACCAAATGAATTCCCTTCCCCCTACAGGGAAGAGTTACAGAGTTCATGTGGTTAGTCCTCTTTTGGGGTCACATTCTCTTATCAGGGATTCCGCATGCGCCCACAAATAGGGGGCATCATCTAGGGTGTTACATGTTACACAGTGCTTGAAGTGCACTTTCTTCCCTTGGCATTTTGGGTTATACATTAAGTGGGTTTAGACCACCTACGAACCTCGAGACATAGCGGTTTTGCTTTTAACATTCCGAGAAGTAGTTAAAGATTGAAGATACAACATAATTCTACCCTATACTTCTTCTTCGCAACTTGATGGGTGTCATTATTCCCTTCATTTAATCAACTCATGGTTGATGTCATATTCAAACTAGGGGTGTGTCTGAAGCTATATGCAACAAGAGAAATCTCAAGTGAACTAGTAATTGATTGTAGATATTTATTATTTTTATTTTCTAGGGGTTTTAAAGTGTCTTAAGATTTCTTGGCCAAAGCCTTATTAAAGATAAACTATAAGAAACTTGCTGAAATAAACACACATTGCTTTGAAATGAACAAATCTTGCAGAATTGAACACACTGCTGGAAATAAACACACTTTGCATAATTAAACACACTGCTGGAAATAAACACTTTGCAGAATTTGTTTAAAATATTTTTAAGGAAATAAGAACATACACTAGAACACCTCCAAGGACAATATATACCTTATGTAAAAAATTTAACTTAAACAATTAAAAATACTTACGGAACAACTAAATAATAGATTTATACGAATTGCTTGAAGATATAAATATTAATAAACTAAATGATCATGTTTCTTGGAGGACTCGGGCCTCGCTCCACCTTAAATCAGGAGTTAACACAATATGATGCTCTCAAAATTAAATGACTAGCTTATTATTGAATTGTTATGTCTTACAAAACTTAACCGTGTATATATCTCGTATATTTATGTCATCCTTCTTTTATCCATCTTCAGTTATCTATATATATTTCTCCATCCAAAGATGTATTTACAATCACGTGTTCAATAGTTGTTTATCCACCTACAGATTCTAGTGAAACCGAATAGTGCCCAAAGTAGATATGAAATTTAGAAAAATAGCTGGACATACAACTGTTGGTCTTACATATGTATTTTTGGAGTGCGAAGAACCAAAATTATTGGTCTATTCCTGATTGGAAGGCTCATTAATTACTCCATAACCAAATTTTGATAGAATAAGGAGATTCCCATTGATTCCGGAACTTTGGAGAAGTTTTGGAACCAAAGGAAAACTTTTCGAACTAACAACGAAAGTTCGGAGCTAAGCCGTCATTTAGCCAACTTCCTCAAAAAGGTGTTAGTTGCTTCACACTTTGTTTATCCGCCAAATATGACATGTTTATTGCAAAACTGAATTTCCACACATTTTTTTAGGAATTATAGAGTTTTTAGACATTTGAACTAAATAAAACAAAAGATGGACAATTACATCCTAACTTATATTAGATCAAACAAAAGCCACGAAATGTAGTCAAACTTGATTAAAAGGAGAGTGAATGAGATCATTCATTGCACATTGATGAGACATATTTTGGCCTAATCATCTCCCCCCATACTTACTCATTTGAAAGTCCTTTTACAAACTCTATTCTTCAAAACTCGGAATTATGAATTCTCATTCCAACCGATCATAAAGTCAAATGTTTGAAATTGAATGTCTTAGTGCTTCCGCTCGGAAGTGTTGTATCCCGATCCTTCCTCTAAATTTTTCTTCTAATCCTCGAAATGAGTGAGATCCTAAGATTCTCTATTCTCGCCAAGGAGACATGGGTGTAAGAAGGAGAGGAGATCTTGTTCTCATACCTATTCACATACCCTTGCGTTTTCAAAAATTTGAAGAATGAGTGTACATAAAGTTCTAGCCTTTCTAGACTCCATATTAGATTTGTGGGAGATATCACTTCTCTTCTTCTTAATGCTACAATGAGGAATTCCCATCTCTTCAGCATCCATCATAAATGTCCTCAAATTTTTTCTCTTCATAAGAAGTGAAGGCATCAACACTTTTCTCGTAGGTTGGCAATATAATGTTCCTTAAATCGGTTGTCAAAGGCATGGGACCTGAAATGTATGACAAATGCAGATGGTTTTCCATAATGAGCTCTCATACATAGGCCAGATGAACTATCCTTTATTAAGTGTTCAATATCCCTTTCTTTCCAAGCTATCTGATTCTGGAGCACAGAAACAAATGCATTAAGTTGGATTTCCCCCACATATAGATTAATCATGAAGCATGTGTTCTTTTCTAACATAAAGTTACAGAGATAAAATTTACAAAGAAGATTTTTCTGCTCTACACTGGTTGAGGAATATGTTTCCATGAATTCTGCTTCATCCTTCAATTCATGTGGAAGGCCACATGAAATCCTCAATAATTGCCAACAGATAAATTATTCTTCTAGGAAGACATTGTATGTAGGAGAAGGTCTTCTACATGTGAGTAATTTTTCACTCATCATATAGACCATCTGTATTTTTTCCAAACATTTAAATTTTTCTTCCTCAATTTTATATAATTTTTCTTCCCATTCTTTCCTTTCCTTCTTCTCTTCTTCCATCTGGCTTTTTAGTTCTTGATTTGATATTTTGAACTCATTAAGCTTCCTGTAGGTATCATCCCATAATTATTTGCATGGCCAAGTAAGACAACTCGTTTGTATAATTTGGTTCACTTGAATATTCTTATGTCCTAGATATCCTGTTCAATGGCTAATTACAATTCTTTTTTATTTTTCATCCATCTCGTTGTTTTATTAATGTCAATTCTCCATCCTTATCTCTGTGAGCTGAGTTTTAATTGTTCAATAAACATTTCTCTCTCTGCTCCATTTGTGTTTGAGGAAGTTCAATTCCTCATCTTTCTCCCTAATTATAAGTTCTCGCTCTAGACAAGAACAAATCCTACTTCAATTTAAGTTTTTCTTCCTTAATCGGAGTTCCTTAGGGAATGAGCATACTCCTCCACCAAAGGGCATTTTCCTTTTAATCTCCATTATACCTATTTTTCCTCCTCATTGACAATATTTTCAAGTCATCCATCTCCTAAAAATTTTTTTCTTCCATTATTTCAGCTTCTCTCTCCAACTCCTTAGTTTGACTTTGTAGAGGAGTTCCTATGCTACAGCCGCCAAGAATATTGACAACTTCTTTCTCTAAATCCTTCCCGTACTTCAATATTCCTTGGAGTTTTCTTAGACTTTTTATGAATTCTTTTCCTTTTAGGAGCTTTAACATTTTCTGAAGTGGACTTCCTCCTTGAACTTCTTATTTTTGCTTCACAATCCGAAATTTGGTGAACTATCACCTGTCGAGACAAATATTAGTTCTTCTAGTATTATTACGGGAAGGAATTTCTTTTAAAGAAACGGTAGATTTTGTAAGTTTGATCATCATTTCGGACCTTCTCCTCTTTGGTATTTTAACCCCACTTATTTCCTTCTTTTTCTAATCGGGGATTAATTTTTAAGTTACTTTTAGGAGAGAAAGGGGTTAATATTCCCTTTCTTATAATATCGAGTTTGTTTGAACTTATTGAGGATTTTTCCCATGATTCTTCTCCATTTTTCTTAAAGAGAAAATTATGCTAAAAGACCAAATGGATTAATCCATTGTGCTTAATTGTCCCTACACCCCAAGAATATCTCTGAGTCATTGTATGGATGGAATCAAAGAGGAAACCAGGAAGGTTTACTATATACTCTTACTTTGTTGCCCCATACCTAAGATATATCAACATTTTAAGGACTTCCCTTCCAACAGTCCCATATTGGCCATCACATGTAAGGTATTTTACCACCCAAAATGCTACTCTGTCGAAGGGTTTGGGTAGGCTAGATCTTATAACCCCTTGATGATCTTCTTAGTATTATAAATGTACTAGGGTTCAGATTCACCTTCTTTCCTTAAGGTTTCTACTAATTCTTTTAGGTTCCTTTTACGAGTTTGGAACATGTACAATTGGTACCCCATATACATTCGTCATTGTATTAATTGTAAAGGGAATTACAATGCTTTTAACCTTAGCTCAGAACTGCTATAAATTTAAAACTAATTCCCTTATCACTTCATCATTGTATTTTGAGAATTTCTTCAAAACTATAGCCAACGTGCCTATTAAAAAATGACTACTACTTCTCCATCTCGCAAGGATTTGTGTATTTTCTTCGGCTCTAACTTGTTTTGATACCCATGGCCAAGAGGAAGATTCAAATTCTTTTTTTCTTTCAAACTCTTTCTCTACCAGGAGATAGTTGTAGAACTACTAGTTTTGGTTGCGTGAACTCCAAATATGACTTATTGCTCCCCTTAAACTTCTCTCGCAACTATTCCCAAATTTATTTTATTCTCGCTTAAATGACAGGTTCATAATTAATATGTCACCACTTTCATTTATTTAGTAGACATCAACTTCATAATTATTCCCCTTTAATCATGATGTGCAACAAATGACTCATTATACCGCTGAGTTAAATCAAGTCTAATCACACATGAAAACTTTTAATTTAACCTTTAAAAAGATCAAGACATAATTATTGTCCTTGCTTATTGTAATCCATCCGCCTTGATGACTCATCATTCGTAAAAATGAAAAATAAAAACGGATAGAAAACATAGTCGGAATTCAAAAGAAGTTCATTTTATTTGAATTAGCCACTTTTTGATGAGACCAACCATCATTTCTCGGTTTTTAATTGGACTTTTGAGAGAATTCTTTTTGGGGAAGAGAAACGTCATTTCTTGGTTTTCATTCCCTTCCCTTTTTTTAATTTAATTTATTTTTATTTTTTATTTTTATTTTTTGAAGAGAATACCATTTATTCTTGTAGTGGTTAATCTTGATAAGAAATCAACTACCACATTAGATTTTCCCGCATTATCCATAATGGTAATATTAAATTCTTGTAAAAGTAATAACCATCTCGATTATCCTACCTCCAACCACCGGTTTGTTCATTAAGTATCTAATTCTTTGAGTGATTTGTATATACAAATATTTTGTACCTATCTTTCAACCCTACCTTTCCTTAAAAACATGACATTTTAATGGAATTGAAAAAAATAAAAATAAAAATAAGAGGGTGTGTGGGTAGATTAAATTAAAAGGGGGAAAAAAAAATAAATTAAAGAGTGTGTAAGGAAAATTTTAAAAGGGAGGAAGACTATTTACTTGCTAGGAGTGTAGATTTTTAATCATGACCCTAGGAAGTTTGATAGGGTAAAACAAATTAAGTTATTATTAGGTTAGTGTTTACTTGATTTTGGGTAAATTAATGATTAATATAAATTAATTATTAACGTGAGAGGCTTAAGCAAGCATTAATAATTATTGATCACTTCAAAAAAAAAAAAACAAAATTTAATTAACGTTTTACCGTAATTTTAAAATAAATAAATAAATAATAAAATATAAATAACAAAAAAATACTATGAACCTTTTTTTTTATTTATTTATTTTTACCTCGGTGCGGTGGATGACACCCAAGAGGGGATGATCGGCTCGAGGCTCGGACGTGAGTGCACTTTGCTGAGGCCGCCCCCGATTTTGGGCCTCGAGATATTAAACCCCGTGCAGCGGTGATAGGTGTCATACAGAGAGTCGGAGTGATCACCTTTGAGTCGCGTAAGCTCAAAGATTACAAGCTTTACTATCCTACTCACGACTTACACTGGCAAAGAATTGGTTCATGCGCTGACATGCGTTGGCGACATTTCCTTTGGGTAGACCTTTCATCTTGAGGACGGATCATTGTAGCTTACAACATATCTTCTCTCGGCCCAAACCTCAACGCTCGTCCACGACATTGGATGGAGTTCCTACGTAAGTATGACATGGAGGTACAAAGATATCAAAGGAAAGGAAAATGTTGTTCGAGGAGATGCACTTAGTAGGCGACAAAGATGTGCTTGCTTCTTTAACACTACATTAGATTTGAGAGGCATGATACTTGAGCATGTTCCGAGAGGACAAGTTTTATGAGGGTGCTAGGTAGATGTTGGATTCACAAGGTTCTTTTGAGGGCGGATATTCAGGATGCATGTTGAGTCGATGGTTTACTTCATTCCACAAGCGCATCTATGTGCCTAAGTCAGGGTGATCTACGTAGTTTCATCCTTACTAAGGCTCATCGAGCCCCATACGTAGCACATCCGAGAGTGAAGAAGATGCATGCCAATTTGAGAGAGTTATATTATTGGCCGGGTCTTCGTCGGACATAGTAGATTTTGTAGCACGTTGTTTTGAGTGTCAAAGAGTCAAGGCAAAGTATTCTCATCCCATAGGACTCTTATACCCTCACGATATACCCGAGTGGAAATGGGATGTGATCTCCATGGATTTCATAGTAGGACTTCCTATGTCCTCTTATCGTCATGATGCCATTATAGTCACTGTGGATAAGTTGACCAAGGTTGCGCATTTCTCGCCAACCAAGGTTACCTATAATGGACAGGACATCGCCAAAGTGTTAATGGAGGACATTGTTAGATTACATGGGATCCCAAGATGATCATCAATGACAGACACCATCTACACATCGATTTTGGACTTCTTTTCATGTGGCCTTAGGTACACATATTAATTTCAATTCGGCATATCATCCAAAGATAGATGGCGCAGTGCAGAGAGGTTAATCGAGTTCTTGAGGACATGTTGAGGATGTATGTGATGGACAAGCGAATGAAGAAGTGGGAAGATTATTTACATTTAGTTGAGTTTTCCCTAATGATTATCATAGCTCCATTGGCATGGCTCCTATCAGGGCTTTGTATGGACAACCTTGTAGGACACCTTTGAGTTGGGCGCCATTAGATAACGGGAATATTTTGGGGCCATCTTATCTTGGGATTTAAAGCAGTGAGTTGTTCGATTCTAGTGCATCTTGAGTAGGCTAGAGCACGCCAAAGGCGTATCGAACACCAAGAGATCAATCGTCACTTCTCTCGTGGGTGACAAAGTCTTCTTGAGGGTTCGTCCTCATAAGAGTCCATCCATTATGGAAAGGGTTCTAAGTTATCGCCTCATTTGTGGGGCCTTTTGATATTCTTGAGGTCATCGATTCGATTGCCTACCGTCTAGCTTTTCCACCATGCCTTACGCGGGCCCACGATGTTTTTCATGTTTCTATACTTCGTAGATATGTACCAGATGTTTCTCATGTTTTGGATTGGTCGACATTACTGGGTAGAGGATGGAGGGCGGTGGAGACAGGAGGCCGTACGCATACCGGAGCACCGAGGTTGGCCCTTCGGGATCAAAATTTGGACCAGGTTAGAGTGCGGTGGGACCGATATGGCAAGTCATTAACTACAGGAGGATCTTTACACCACCGAGGGCTAGATATCCCTATCTCTTCCGATGACTTCTAGGAGGAAGTCTAATTCTAGGAGAGGGGATGTAGTGCCCACGTTTTTATAGCTCCAGTTATCTGTTGATTCCTTTATGCATAGACATGTTTTGATTGAGACTCTGATAGATTTTGGGACATTTTACTATGATATTTTATCCTCATGGACATTATGGTATTTTGGGCGCGTAGCGCCAATTGGACTAGATTCATATATTGATATATTTCTTATGATGTTGATGACACTAACAGGGTTATATGATAGATTTATTGGTTAGATGTTAGTTTCTTGTGGTTGATTTGATTAATGATATAGTTTTCTGGATTTAATAATGGTAATTTTCATGCTAGCCTAAGTATATGTTGTAATTTTATCTGTGGATGATTCGTGGCAAACTATGTGAATAATTGTATGCGTTGCACTATCAATTGTTTAATAATGTTAGGGCATTATAAGTTTGATTGAAATTGTGATGCGTAGATGATATTATTATATTGGACAGATGCGGTTAATGTGTGCAATGAGTGTGCAGGTGACAGGTATAGGAGAGCATGGGTTTCAGGGCAGCTACGCAATTGTGCACGAGCGGCCCATGGGCTGAGTCCTAACCATGCTAAATGTTTGAGGCCTTAGAATAGATGTATTTAATTGGGCACCATGGGTGAACCCTCAATTGTAATGTAATTATGTCTTGTAAAATTAATTATGTTTAGGGTGTGTTTTATTAAGTAAACTAGCTTAGTGGTTTAATGATCTCATCTTATTTTAAGTGTTGGTTTTGGGTAAGTGTGTGTATTGGTAGAATGGATTGGGGACCACATGTGAACCTTGGGTGGACCCCACACCCTCTACCCTTGTGCCCAAGCATGCCAAACCTGAAATTGGGTTATTTTGGGCAATTTTAGGGACCCCTCTTGAGTTTGGGGTTCCCTTAGCATAAAAATGGGCCCTTGGACCCTACCCATAGGTAGGGGGCTTATTTCCAGGTTTGGAGGAGTTTCCTCCCATTTTCTCTCCTTAGTCACCATCCATGTAAGATGGTTGGTTTGTGTGTATTTGTTAAAAGTTGTTCCACTTTGTTTTATTTTAGTTTTTAGTATTTTGGGTGATAAGGGCTAAAAGGTGAGTTTACTCTTGTTTATTTGGTTTTTGGAATCTTTGACTCTTGAGAGGAGAGGGGGTGACACTTGTCACCTCCCCATTGGTGAGGAAACTTTTGGGTTCCTCTTCTTATTCTTCCTCATGTGGAAGGAAGGGGTCTTCTTGGCTCATTTTTTCGGGGGAGAACTTGGAGAATTTTGGGAGCTTGGTGGTGAGCTTGAACAAAAGGGAAAAGCTTAGAGTCTTGGAAAGCATTGTAGAGGTAGGATTCTTAACCTTTTTCTTCTTAGTTGTGCTTATCTTGTTAACTATGCTTGATCAATAAAATGGTGTGTGTGAAATGATGTGTTGTGAAGTTGTATGGTGAATGTAGTTGTTTGCTTGTTCTTGTTGTTTTCTTTGTTTTCTCTCCACCATCATTTCCCTTTCAAACCTCATGGTTGTTGGTCAAGCCATGAAGGTCCCTTCTCATCCCCTCATATGGTTTGAGGTGGGAGAAAGGTCCATATGGCTTGAACCTTTCCCCATTCTTAGTGAAGAAACCCTTTTGGGTTTGAAAATCCTCCCAAGAAGGATTTCTTGACATAAAAGAGAAATAAGGAGGATAAATGATTAGGAGGTATAAGGAGTTTTGTAAACATATTTTGTTGGTGCTCCTATGGTTGGACACCTTGATTTGGGCATCCTACTTTTCTTCCCCCTTGAGGTTGACTTTGTTATTCTCATGTTGTTTTATCATGTGTAGTATGTCTAAAGTGTTAAATGGTCTTATGTATCTCTTGTGTGTTTTATCCCCTTCATACTTGTGCACTTTTTGGAAGTTTGTTCCTCTCTCCCATGGGCTTGGGAGAGGCTAGCATGACTTCCAACCATGGAAGGGCATGTGATGATGCCTATTGGTTGGGTGGTAAACAAGCCTTGTCTCTTATTTCAGCATCCTTGGAAGAACACTCAAGTTGGAGATAGTTGGAGCCTCTTGCCATCTTGGTCATCCTCATCTTTTGTGGGCATTACCTTCATTTTGTAAATAAATGTGGCTTTGTGAAGTTTTATACTCTTGTAAATACCCATTATTGTACTTATTGCTTCTTGTAAACTTTAGTCATTACTAAGGAAGTTTTTACTTTATGGTTGCAAGAATCTTGTAAGATTATCGTATTGAAATCATAATGAAACCATGAGTTTTTCTTTATTTCAATGTCTTCATTTGGAAGAATTTGTTGTTTAGAAATATGCAAAATATAGTTATGCAATACACTTGAAATTTGAAATATTTAGTTGTGCTTACTTTTAGTAACAAAAAAATGACACTATTACACTACGAAAAATAATGGGATGACCAAGTGTTTTACCTTTTGGTCATAATATAAAGAGTTCCACTTAATACTCTCATGACTCCACATGATAAAACGCCACATCTTCAATGATCCCTTTTGGTTTCAGAAGATCAAATTGATGGATCTACCATCTACAATATGGTGCTGTAGGTTGTATACATGTCAATCATAATGTTCTCAAAGTGTCTACTATCATTACATTTATAGCTACTCCCAAATAAAAAATATATTATGTATATGTTTGTTCCCTATGGAGATAGAAATAACAGGGCTTCTAGGATCTCCATATTTAGAAGTAAGAGTTTTCCTATTAATAAATTAAAAATTTCCCATCTATCTTAATAGTCTTAGTGGTATTGGTTCTTCTTTCAAGGTCTTTTAAGCATAACATTTTGATTAATTTGTTTGATTCAGAATGTCTTTGATTTCTTGTAACAATGGTATTTCAATATTTAATTTCCTTAATTCCTACACCCGTTAGCGATTCCTTGGTCTCAAAAACTTAAGTCTTTTCGAAATGAAGTTTATATAGAATTGTTATTTGTCATGCTTCTCTTTTCCTTTTTCATCCACCTTATGAATGACCGAACTAGAGGGTTCACTCATCTTACATCATGGTAATTATAATAGGGAAATATTAATTATTTTTTTAGATCTGGTTTGTGATGAGACCATAAATTACCATTATTTTGTTCTTCCAAGTTACCTTTGAAAGTCAATTTAAATGTAATTTAAGAACTTATAGTTTTCTTAAAATAGAATATAGGACATATATCTTGTTCATTCTTTAAAAATATTATTCTATCTTATTGACTAATCCTATTGATTATTTGGGAAAAGATGCAAAGTCTTGTGTATGCAAGCCATAAAGGAAAGATAATACTAGTATTGGAAAAAGTGTAATTGATCATGAAATGACATTTAAAATCAAATTTGATTTCATATTCAGATTCCTCTTAAAAAATTATGTAATTTCAAACAAAGAATCATCTCAATCCAAGGTTGCATGCAAAAGTTATAGTTGTTTTAAGTTAGTTCCGTTAACTCACGAGTTAGTTCCGCATTTCTATGATTTAGTTCCTAACTTGCATGTTTAGTTTCGAACTCACAGATTTAGTTCTAGAACTTGTATCAATTAAATGAAAGTTAGTTCTAGAACTTTTAATTCATGGACAAATAAGATTTAGTTCCGAACTTACAGATTTAGTTCGAACTTGCATCAACTAATGACAGCTTTTGAAGGATTGTCAAAAACTCAGAGATTCCAATGAGAAATATAAGAGAGGTTTTTGTTCATAGTAATTTTTTTAACAAAAACCTCATTTAGATTTGTTACAGGTTTTACCAATGAAGAGAGATCTAACTTTTAGTGAGTTGCAGTCCGAGGAAAAGTGTATCAGACGAGCACTAAAAGTTCCATAAATAGAAATAGAAAAGTCAAATGGAAAATCTGAGAGAGATTTTTGTTTATAACAATGTGTTTAAAAAATATCATTCATATTTGCTACAAGTTTTACCAATAAAGAGAGATCTAACTTTAGTGAGTTGCGGTCCGAGGAAACGTGTATCGATTTAACACTAAAAGTTTTGTAAGCGAGAAACAAAAAGGAAAATAGAAAATATGAGAGACATTTTTGTTCATAGTAATGTGTTTAACAAAAACCTCATTCAAATTTATAACAGCTTTTACAGTGAAGATAAATATAACTTTTAATGAACTACACTAAGGAAAAAGTGTATTAAACAAGCGCCAAAAGTTCTACAAATCAAAAATAACAAAGTCAAATAGAAAATCGATAAAGGTATTTGGTCAAAATCATATTTTGAGAAAAATCCTCCTTCCAATAATGTAACAAGAAGAATAAAATCATTATGATTCTTGTTACAAAAGCAAGGAGAAGATTTGAGAGCAAATATTTCTAAAATAAGTGAAATAAGATTTGACTTTAATAATATATCTCTCTCATATTTTGTGGAGATGGAAATTGTGTTGTTAGGAGTGGAATAAAGATAATATTATATTGTATTTCCTAAAATAAGGAGTTGGTTGGATGCATAAATTATAAATGTAACTTTCTACACTTAAATATGAATGTTTTTCTCCAAAGAAAAAAAAGATTTGTTCTTTCCTTTCAAATATTTTGTAGTTTTAAAATCTCGAAATATGATTTAAATCCTCTTCCAAGGAACGAGTTGGCCATTCATTTTAAGAAAGATGGATCTTGTATTTATGTTTATGTTTATTCTTTTGTTTTTAATTCATTCATATTGTATTGTGAAAATTCATCATTGTAAACTTCGTAAGTGTTTCGCTCAATTATGTTTATTTTTTTAATTCAAATAATTTTATTTATACAAGTTTCATTTCTTTCATGCAACATTTATTTATGTAAATGTGATTTTTATGCAAGTGTGCCTTTATATTCCCGCAAGTGTGATTTCATTTATGGAAGTGTGTTTATATTTATGCAAGTATGTTTTTAAAATTCTACATGTGATTTATTTTATGCAAGTTTCGTTTGTGTTTAAAAGAGTTATTTTCCAATATATTTTTCTCGATGCATACGAGTTTTCAGACACCAACTGGATCGAGATTGACATTATTAACGGCGAGGATTGACGACCCTCATCATTTTTGCCGCCATTGCAAGACATGGTGTTATTAAGAGATTCGAGTTCTCTACAAGAATATTCTAGTGACATTAGAATACTTTTTAGCAATTCTGTGATGGAAGAATTTGGTAAGTAGTTTCTTTAGACTTTTATTTTCTCGTAAGTAGATTAAAATTTCATTTATGTAATTAGGAATATTAGATTATAAATATCTCCCCACAAACTAACTCGTATAAAAAAATGACCTGTGATGTTTGATCAAGAAAGTATAATGATATGAACAAAGAATTCAGATCTGAAAAAAGTAGAACATAATATCAATCTAGAAGTAGATCCAATTGATGAAATATCATATGCCATTTTTGATAACCACCACCATTTCCCCTTGTATCAACTAACAACTCAATGATCTTATTACACATAACCTTAGTAAAAAAATTTTAGCTTATCTAGTTTCTATAATAAAGTGGTAGCATTTCTAATTAACTTCATTCATATTCAGGATTTCATTAGAGCCAAAATAAAAACTCACTCATAATAAATCCACCCATCCAAATCAGTTTTTCATCCCATAATAAAATTCAATCCCTGAACTAGATCCATTAGAAAATAAAAAATTCATGTCTTTCAATTTTTTCATTTTTGTATATGCTTGTATAACGTTAAGAAACAATTATTGTGAATATCAAGGCAAGAAATTTTTGCGTACTTATTTTACTAACATCCGAGGACTAGATCTATAAGAATTTCTAGAGTTGTTCTTGATATTAGTATGCAGATTTTGAGCACCAACCGTATCAACCAAGGAGTATGCAGATTTTGGAGGACCCACAGATACCTTCACTCTCTCTTTTAACAACTATCCATCTCCCGAGATCACTAGTTCGGGATTTGAAGATTACTATGGTGATTCGATAATGCACAATTCAAGATGGGCTTTGAAGACCTACAAATTATCCATACAATTTTTAAAAATCTTTTTGAGTTACCAAGTATGTAAAAATATTTTTATGAGATCTCAAACATTGTTTCTTATTTTACGAGTTGTACTTCATGAATATAGTCTAATAATGGATCAAATTTTTCTCTAATCCTTCTCATACTATTATTTCAAAGCAAAAATAAGAAAAAAACTTTGATTGGAAAATCAGCTTCTTTGAGGTCAATCAAAAGTAAAAAGAACATAAAAAAATTTTGATTGGAAAACCACTTACCGCCAATCAAAGGCAAACAAAAAACTTTGATTGGAAAACCAATTTCTTTGGCCAATCAAAAGAAAAAGGAGGTGACACTTTTTCAAAGTAATCAACTGTTACCTAATGGCTTTCTTCTCGGCACTATTTGACCATGTTAACAATAGGATGACAAAGAAAACTAGAGGTATGATCAAGTTATTTTGTTCTACTATTTTATTTTTAATCTTTCTTGTAAGTTTTTACTACAGCTAGATCCACTTTTAAAGATTTCCAAGGAAGGTAAGATAAAATTCATATCTCCCTACTTATATGAAAAATATGTGCACCTCTTTGCAATCAAACTTTTAGAGTCTAATTTATGGGCAATCATAAATAAACATGCATAAGGACATGCATGAGCTTAGGTGTGGGAGAGAAGGAGAAGCACAAGTTATACATTTTGATTTTAAATATGATACACAATGTATGAGATCCACATAATAACATGCTTTAAAATAAAACAGATCAAAAGCGCGAAAGAGATCCACACAAGAATCAGTTTGTAAAAGCAAGAAATTAAAAATGCATGAGAAGGAGATCCACACAAGAATCTATTGTAAAAGAAAGAATATCAAAAACAACAGAAGGGGATCCACACAAAAACCTATTGTAAAAGAAAGAATATAAAAAATAATGAAGGGGATCCACACAAAAATTTATTGTAAAAAAATCAAAAGTAGCGTAGAAGAAGATCCACACAAGAACCATCGTTGTAAAATAAAAGAATATCAAAAGCAATGTAAGGAGATCCACACAAGAACATTTTGTAAAAGAAAGAAATTAAAAGCGTAAAAATGATATCCACACAAGAACCTCGTTGTAATAGAAAGAAATCACAAACAACAAAAAGAGATCCACACAATAACATGTTGTAAAAGAAAGAATATCAAAAGCAACAAAAAGAGATCCACACAAGAACTTGTTGTAAAATAAAGAAATCAAAAGCAAAGTGAAAAGAGATCCACAAGAACATGTCCTCAATACGGAGAAGAATCTAAGAAGAGGATATAATAATGAAATGCATGGGTACATGCATAAGATTGGGTGTGGGGCAATGATGAGGCCATAAATTGGCCATAAATTACCATTATTTTGTCCTTCCAAGTTACCTTTGAAAGTGGATTTAAATGTAATCTAGGAAGAAACCTAAAGACCTAGAACTGGTAACCCCTGTTCACAGAAAGATTCCTACTAGATAGAAATCACGAGTACATGCCACTCGGAAAGACATCTTTTAGAAGTGGAGAGGTCCACAAAGTACTAAAGTGACTTATCACGTCATCAAAGTTATTGGAATGATGACAACATGCCTCGTCATCTAACACTAGGGGTCACACAATCATCGGGCTGACCTCGTCGAGGATGAGGAAGAATCTTGTGGAGCACGTCCTTCTGGAGGAAGGAGGTTTCTGGTATTGTGTTCAAACCATATTCGTGAAACAGTCCTGGTCCCATCAGTGTCCCTTCGAAGATGTGTCCTTGTTGGAAAAGCATAGTGATCAGGAATTCGGAGAGGATATCCTGGTGCTGGAGGATGTACATTCATAGTGTGATGTATGTAGAATTTTCTCCATAATGATCCATTGGGATTTATATGATGTCCCTGCAAATGATTAGTAACAACATAATATTTCATCTTAACAAACCAAGGAATTTTACAATTAATCATAATATTCCTCACAGTATCTGGACTTGGATTGATCGGAGGACCCGCCGTCGATAGCTTGGTTGGTAAGAACTTTGCCAAGTACTTATAGTAGGCGAGATATACCGCTGATCTCCCAGTCTCGCTTGGGCGATTCCATGCATCATTAGTGAGTGGGTCACCTTCTGGCCATAACTTGGCGAGCTCAAAACGCCATAGAGTATTTGGCTTGGGAATGAGTTGTTGTAGACGAATTCCTTCCAATGGTGGCGTATCATGAGTAGGTTCAGTTGCTCTATAATGGCGCCAAGGCCATTGTAGAGAACCGCAAAATACCATAGGATCTTGTAATGTGTGTAAACTCAGAGGTAGGAATATCTGGATCAACAAACCTACTAGCTACCTCTGTCATATTGTAATGAGAGACATAAATAATATCTCTAGAAACAAGCAGTTGTTCTGCTTCTTGTGACATTCTTTGGTCACAAATTGCTTTGGATCGGATCATAGGCTGGCATGTGGCTGTATCCCAAACTGGATGGATATATTCATGAATTATCTGAGTAACATTTACTTGACTTATGTTGACTTAATTCTCTTGAAGCAAAGTCAAGCAAGTGCATTATGCTTACCGGAAATATGTTCTACATCAAAATCATATCCATCGAACCACTGAGCCCATCTTTGGAGATGTCCATATGTGGTCTTGTTGGTAGGTCTCCTTTATATAGTCTTCCTTTAAAATGTTGGAGATCGGTTCGCGGTAAGAATTTTTCATGTTGGATAAAAAATAGGAAAGATCAATAGCTCGCTTTCTACAAGTATCTCTTTATGACTGGAATGGTATTTAAGTTCGAGGCCTCGAAAAGAACCGGAAGCATACCTGCAAATTTCTTCTTTTCCATTTTCTTGTCGTTCTTTTAGAATAGCGCCCAAGAATCTTCGAGGCGTCTGTCTCGATAATCTTGAATCTGTACCGCACTGTAGAGACGAGGATGGCGAGGACAAACATGATTGTTTGATTCTTTTAACAACATTGGTCATATCATCATTCCATCTCAGGGCATTTTTACGAAGCCTTTTGTTTAGCGAAGATGCGATCTGCGCAAATGAACATTCGATAAAATCCTGCAATATAATTAATACGACCAAGAAACCTTTGCGAGCTTTGTTTTGTCAAGCAACTCATCGGAAATAGACTTATCTTGGAAACAATATGTTGTTGGTATCGAGCCGGTTTTCTTCTTGTTCAAACTAGTATTCCTTGTTTCTTTGTGCAGGTCCTTGTGTTTAGAAAGTTTGTCATTTACTATTCTAAATCCCGTAAGACGCGCACCAGAGAACGCGGACCGTTTTTAGCCCGGGTGAGGCGTGTTGAGGTCATATACGTTCGAGATAAGCCGCGGTGTAGGACAAATTTTGCTGGATAACATGGACACAGAAGCATGGGTTGCATCGACATCTGGTCGACAAGCTGAAGATTGTGACGATGCCTTCGTCAGCCTATCTGATCTCATCCCTGTAAATGATGAGACTAATATTACAGAGGAAGACAGTCCTCTTCCTGGATGGAAGCTCCCAAAGCTCCCATATAATGAGGTATATCAAAAATCCAAGTCATTTCATTTGTTAGCCTCTACTGCTATTAGATCGCGAGAATCCTGTATTCAAGTAAAGACTTCTTCTAAGTCTGAATATGATATCCCTTTGATTTCTCCACAAGATCTAAATTATTTAAAGAAGCAGTCTGCTTATAAATTTGTGCATATAGGTTGTGTCCAAATCGGAATAACTCCTTTATTCCGACAAGGTCTTAATGCATCAGTTTTATGTTGCCTGTTAGATACCCGACATAACTCTTTTAAAGATTGTTTGCTTGCTGCACTCCAGACTAGTCTGAGTAATGGTCCAATTCATTTTAATGTTTTTCCAAATTATCCAGTCTCCATACAGACTGATGATTTATTGGCCCAAGTTTTAAAGTGCATCTTCAGACTACTGGTATTGATATGAAGCCTGGTTCTTCTCCTTTTGCCATATTTTATAGAATTATTTTCAGAATGACCAATACAGCACATCCTGCAATCAAGCATGGTCCTTCTCAAGGATCCAGTGTGGTCATGCATGCAAGCCTCACTGCTCAAAAGATTGAGCCGAAGTTGTCAGCTGGGACAAGATATGTGTACCCCGTGAATGGACTATCTCCACCAAGTGTGTTGAAGGAAGCACATCTCGCTTATACAGTCTGCATCCAAAGTCATAGAAGACAAAGGTAAGGCTACCATTTCTTTCAGAAAGTCTAATTCTGTAAAGCCTAGATTGTCTACTTCATCTTCCACTCGAGTCCTTTATTTCGATAAAGAGAAAGCGCCTTGTGAGCCGACTTTCCTCCCTGTAGCCATCCTACTCTGGTCCATGACCCAAACACTGACTGTCTATGGTGTGAGCAGTGTCAAGTTTTAGTCCAACAAAAATATATCCCTAAGAATGGCCCAACTATTAGCATGAATAGTTGTTCATCTTCCTCCTATTACCAGACATTACAAATGGCTAGATCTGTTTTAGCCAAAGCCAAGATCTCTATGGATTCCAAAGAAGCCTCTACCTCTCACTGAAAATGAGTTTCCCATGGCTAAGGATTTTGAGATCTACACTGATGATCGGCAACAACGCCGACAGTACTGGTACCAACGGCAGCTTGACTCCAAGATCGAGCAATCTGAACTCTGCCCGCACGATGAATTGGAACAACAAGGCTACAAGAGCTATACAGGACCAAGTCCTGTCACAAAATGAGAAGCTTAAGCGTATGCAAGACACGCTTAAAGCTATTGAGTTGCACCAGCCACATGGTGATCTTCATTACTCAGCTTAATTTGTTGAACACAAAAATGGATAAATTAGCTACTAATGTTCAACAGCTTAACCTCTCATGTGCAATACAGTTCATCCGATCAGTCACCAATGACCTCCAATACGAGATCAACAATGCAGATAAACTCACAGGAATGATCTCGAGAGAAAATAATCGATTGGCGGACTTCGATCATCATGATAAGGTAAATACCTTATGTTTTTCGCTTTTAAATGGAGCAACATTTTCCCGTCCTAACTCCTAACGCTAGTATCATCTTGAAAGCTCCGGACTGACGACGGTATGTCTACTAGAAGCTCGAAGATAGACCAGATTGGTCTAAAGCTATCACATGGGCACAAGTTGCCTCTATGAAATCTCCTTTCAGTCCTCCAAAGGAGGATAACAAAAAAATTGGTATGGCTGGACTTCATCAAGAAGTCAGCAGAAATCTTCATGGAAACTGGTGAGAGCTCTACTCCTCCTATGCAAACTACCATTCGTACTCTAAATTTTCAGCCTAATTTTTATAAAATAGAATGCAAAACTCCTGATGAGATCAGAGAGATGTTGCATGCCATGATTGGGTGGGCCAACACCCAAGTACTCCAATTTGGCAAGCATGACAAAGACATTGCTGGCATCATTGCCAATGGCTTTGTGGGTATTCTCAAAGAATGGTGGGATGCTTTATTCCTCCCGGGAGCAAGATCAGATCATCATGGCGTAGGGCCGAAGGAGGTGAACGCGTTGAGGCGAGAATCGCATGCAGCTTGGACGGCCGCCATCATTGCTGAATTTATTGCACTGCTCAAGATGAGAAGCGTCTCAAAGACGCTCGAATTTCTCCGAGCCCAACTCTGTGATATGTCAAAGGTGAAAGAATACCAGTGCTACATGCAGAAGCTCCTGTACAATTCGGCACTCCTTTCAATACCACCATGAAATTAAGGTATGTGGAGTCTTATCCTTCTTATTTCTCCACGAAGTATAAAAGGTCATGCATGGGTATACTGAGATCTGCTCGATCTTACTTTTGGATGCATAAATCAAATTATTACTGAAACAAATCAGCGCCTGTGTCTTGAAAAGAAGGCTCGCAAAGAGGCCTTACGAGCGAAGAAAGCCTTAGGGAGTAAGTTTTGTTCTACTCAGCTTACCAATCAATTTGGCTGTGTCACCCCTGGTCTTTCTCATAAGCGTCATAAAAAGCATTCTTCCGCTTCAAGAAATCTTTGCTTCAGATCGACTGCTTTTCCAAGCCTTTCCGCAAGTCTTTCAAACCCCGGAGGAAGTTCTTTAGAAAAAGAAATATTTCCCCAAAAATAAAAAAATTGAATGTTTCATATGTAAGGGAAATCATTATAGCCGGGATTGTCCTAAGAAAGGTCATCAAGCCTCTGCAAAGGCTAAAGTCAGTTTTGCCTCTGAGCATTCTTTTAATGAAGATGAATATGTGCTCATTTCAGATACTGAAAGTTATGAATCTGATGTTGAGTTCTCTGAACTCACTATTGCTGTAAATCAAGTATCTGCATCTTCCTCAGAAGATGAATTTTCTGATTCTGATCAAGGTTATGATTCGCTGCCAAGCTTCCATTGTAATATGATCAGAAGTTCATATGAACATCCTCTCATTGCTCCCAGCTCTATAGTTCTCAAGCAAAAATTGGATGCTCTTAAACAAGACTTATGTCAGTGTCCGCCCCATATGGTCAATCGACATTATTCTCTGCAGACACAGATATATGAACTCTCGGACAACTAGAAGCCAAGATTCAACAAGAAAATTCGGAGGACCTACGACTTGCCTCTCGCTTGAAACAATCCTCTCACCTGCTGCAACAACTTCCATGGCTCCTTATCGGTTTTCTCTTCCCTCCGGCCGTGGAAGAGGACGATTTTCGGTTACCAAATCTTCCAGATTATGGACGAGGAAGAAGTTTGCCACAACACGCTTTCCTTCTCTACTACCCCAAAGAAAAATCCAGGTTTGAAGGACGATCTCTATGCCGCCGCCACGGCACAACTACTATGATGAAGCTTCTCCCTCAAGTTCTCCTGCTTCTACTCTGTTATACCCGCTCTTGGCACCCCAGAACGCAAGTGGTGGAGAAAAGCACGCATTGAACTTCTTGAACGAGCTATACAAAAAGCTACTGCTTTGAGTTCCAAACTTTCTACTTCAAGAAGAAAGTTCAAGACCTCTGTTTGACTCTAGAAATGAAGAAGAAATCAATAGGCTAATAATGGAAAAAGCCTTCGACCAGTATAATGAAGAACACCAAGCAGATGTAAGTAATGTCCGTACTTCTTGCAATCCCTTCTGCAAAATCCAAATATGTATTCCACATATCAAGCCCTATTTTCTGGATGCTATGCTTGATACGAAGTGAAGTCACTTACTCAAAGAACGTGCAATTCCAAGAGATTGCTGGATTCCGCAATTCTTGCAAGTAAGCTTTGATTCCAAAAGATTAATATATATCTTGTTCATTCTTTAGAAATATTTTGTTATCTAACTTGTTGACTAATCATATTGATTATTTGGGAAAAGATGTAAAGTCTTGTGTATGTAGGCCATAAAGGAAAGATAATATTAGTATTGGGAAAAGTGGAATTGATCATGAAAATTACATTTAAAATTAAATCTGATTTCATATTCAGATTTCTCTTTAAAAATTATGCAAGTTAAAAAAAAAAATCATCTCAATCCGAGGTCGCATGCAAAAGTTATAGTTGTTTTAAGTTAGCTGCGAACTCACAAAGTTAGTTCCGAAACTCACAAAGTTAGTTACTGAAATTTAGATTTAGTTCCAAAACTCACATGTTTAGTTCTAGAACTCATAAATTTAGTTCTAGAACTTGTATCAATTGAATAAAATTTAGTTCGAACTTTTAATTCGTGGATAAATCGATTTAGTTTGATCATATTTAGTTCTGGAACTTACATAAAAGGAATGACAACTTTAGTTCCAGAACTTGCATCAACGGAATGACAGTTTTTGAGGAATTGTGAAAACTCAAGATTTCAAATTTAAAAACTCAAAGATTTTTTTTTTCATAGCAATTTGTTTAACAAAACCTAATTCGATTTGTTACAGTTTTACCAATGAAGAGATATCTAACTTTTAATGAGTTGTAAAGTCCGAGAAAAGTGTATTGATTTAACACTAAAAGTTCCATAAATAGAAAGAGTAAAGTCAAATGAAAATATGAGAGAGGTTTTTATATAAATATCTTTAACAAAAACCCCATTCAAATTTGCTATAGGTTTTACTAATGAAGAGAGATCTAACTTTTAGTGAGCTACAATCAGGAAACGTGTATCAATGAAAGCACTAAAAGTTCCATAAATACAAATGAAAAGTCAAATAGAAAATATGAGAGAGGTTTTTGTTCATAGTAATGTGTTTAACAAAACCTCATTCAGATTTATAACAAGTTTTACCAATGAAGATAAATCTAACTTTTAGTGAATTAGTCTCCGAGGAAAAAGTGTATCAATCAAGCATCAAAAATTCCACAGCTTAAAAACAACAAAGTCAAATGGAAAAATATGAGAAAGGTATTTGGTAAAAATATTATTTGAGAAAATCCTCCTTCCAATAATGTAGAGGAATAAAATCATTATGATTTTGTTACCGAAAAGCAAGGAGAAGATTTGGGAGCAAATATTCCTAAAATAAGTGAGAGAAGATTTGACTTCAATAATATATCTCTCTCCATATTTTGTGGAGATGGAGATCTTAGTTGTTAGGAATTAGAATAAAGATAATATTATATTGTATTTCCTAAAATAAGGAGTTGGTTGGATGCATAAATTATAAATGTAACCTTCCACACTTAAATATGAATTCTTTTTCTCCAAAGAAAAAAAGATTTGTTCTTTCCTCTCAAATATTGTGTAGTTTTGAGATCTCGTAAGTATGATTTAAATCCACTTCCAGGAATGAGTTGCCACTTATTCCAAGGAAGATGATATGTGTATTTATGTTTATGTTTATTCATTTTTTTTAATTCATTATGTTGTATTGTTTTTATCTTTATATTGTGAAAATTCATCATTGTTGTAAACTTGTAGGTGTTTCATTCAATTATGTTTATTTTTTAATTCAACAATTTCATTTATGTAAGTTTCATTTCTTTCATGCGACATTTATTTATTCAAGTGTGATTTATTTTATGAAAGCATGTCTTTATATTCCCGCATATGTAATTTCTTTTATGTGTTTACATTTCGCAAGTGTGCTTTTAAATTTCGCATGTGTGATTTATTTTATGCAAGTTTGGTTTGTGTTTAAAGGAGTTACTTTCCAATATCTTCTTCTCTTGATGCATATAACCTTTAGACACTAACCTGGATTTCCATTATTAATGGTGATGATTGACGACCCTCGTTAGTTTGAATATCCTTACAATCCATGACATTAAGATCAACTAGTTTTTCTTGCTTTGCTCCATAGACAAGGGTTGTTTGTTTGTTTTTGGGATTAGCCACTGGTTGTGCTGGTATTTGTGTTTGAACCACATTTTTAGTTTGTGAACCTTGTGCTGGGGAACCCATTATGGCTTGTTGATGTTGGTTGGGATATGTCTTCCCTTGAGCATAGTTATTAGGGTTCCACCTAGGTTGTGACCAAGCATAAGGGTTACCTTGACCAAACCATAGGTTGGTGTCCTTGAGTGTACCAAGCTTGTCTTGCCCAATCCTGGGGATTCCATGTTGGTTAAGGAGCTCAAGGGGTTTTCCCAATTTTGTGATACTATCTCAAATGCCATCATGGCATCATAAAGGGATTAGAACAAATCTTGGTATAAACTACCCCCCGCTAGGTTGTCTCCGGAAAATTTTTACTTCTTTTGTAGTGGATGAAATATTGGTTTGTTTAAGATGATTTTTATGAATGGAAGAAGAGAACAAACATTGACTTCATGTTCCCTAGATTCACAAATAAGACATATTTCTGTTTTATCCAGGGGACTATCTCTTATTGGATGCTTCTTTCTCGCATCTAGACAATACATAGCTAATGGTTCAGGTTTTAACATTCACTTTGGCTTGTAATCCATCCATGGTGGAAGTTAATTGAACTAAGATATATGTTTTAAAGTTTTCTAGTTCATCCATAATTTTGTTCATGTCTAGATTCGCAGTACCTTTCACAATTTTCATTTCCCATGTCCACCCCTTGTTCTTGAATAACTTCTACAAAGATATTTAATATTATTCATTCTCAATTGATTGATGTTTCCACCTCCCATTAAATAAGGGATTCCTAGATTCATCATCCACCTTTAAGAAAAATTATTTTTCTTAGGTCTTTTTGAGTACAAATCCACACTTTTATTTACAAATAAGAATCTATCTAAATAATCTTCCATATTTTCATCCTCTTCTTGTTTGATCTTAAAAATTATTCCTTCTTGTTTCTCCCTCTACGTAGTCTTGATATTTGTCTAGGAAGGCACTTTCCATTTGCTCCCAAGTGTAATTGAATTTAATCCCATAAACCACCTTATTATAACATCTTTCAGAGTAGATGGAAACAATTTGAGTTTTTGATTATCTATTTTGTAGTCATAGTTTGACACAATGCTTTAAATTTAACAAAATTTAATTAGGTTCCTCGATCACATCCCTCTAAATATGGGCAAGTGTGCAGTGAAATATTCTTCATAGGTGTATCATCATCCTCCAACCAAATTGGATAAGTAATCATCCTATCATGTTCTCTTTCATATTTTTGTACCATATCTCGCATTATCTTTAGATCTTTTCCCAATCAATGTGGTATGTGATCCGCTTTGGTGAAAATGAGAAGTTAGGAGTAAGAGGTTTATTACTCAATTGAGAATCAAAACTTTCTAAGCGGGTGTTGGGATATAATCATTCTTCTAAAAGTTCCACTTCCTTCCTGGTGATTGATCCAAAAATTCTAAAGGTAGAATTCTTCTTCTTATCTAACAGGGGACAATAGTGCTTTTAATTCATGCTCAATTCCTTATTTGAACTAGAGGATGTAGATAATTCTTGTTGAGATATTTTGGGAGAAATCTACTTTTAAGTCTCTTAGTCTACTCATAAATTTATGATAACGTAGGTAAGATATTTCAATTACTAGATGTATTATTATTTTTCTTGGTGACACCTAATTAGACAATTCTAGCTAGTGAATCCCCGACAACAACGCCAAAAATGATGGGTTTCATTATTCCCTTTATTTAATCAACTCATGGTTGATGTCATATTCAAACCAGGTGTGTTTGAAGCTATATGCAACAAGAGAAATCTTAGTGAACTAGTAATTGATTGTAGATATTTATTATTTTTATTTTCTGGGGGGTTTTAAAGTGTCTTTAAGATTTCTTGGCCAAAGCCTTATTAAAGATAAACTATAAGAAACTTGTTGAAATAAACACACATTGCTGAAATGAAAAATCTTGCAAAATTGAACACACTGCTAGAAATAAACACACTTTGCAGAATTAAACACACTACTAGAAATAAACACACTTTGTAGAATTTGTTTAAAATATTTTTAAGGAAATAAGAACGTACACTAAAACACCCTACAGGGGATAATATATACCTTATGTAACAAATTTTAATCGACACAATTAAAAGTACTTACACAAAAACTAAATAATAGATTTATATGAATTACTTGAAAATATAAATACCAATGAAATAAAGGATCATGTTTCTTAGAGGAGTGGAACCTTTCTTCACCTTGAATGAGGAGTTAACACGGTGATGCTCTCAATATTAAATGGATATCTTATTATTAAATTTTTATGTCTTACAAAACTTAACTATTTATATGTATGTATATCTATATCATCTTTCTTTTTATCTATCTTCAATTCTTCTCTTTATATATATATATATATATATATATTATATATATTTTTTCTCCATCCGAATATGCATTTACTATCATGAGTGTTCAATAGTTGTCTATCCACCTATAAGTTCTAGTGAAACCGATACTACTCAAAATAGATATGAAATTCAGAAAAATAGATGGACATACAAATGTTGGTCTTACATATGTATTTTTAGAGTATGAAGAATTGGAAAATTGTTGGTCTATTTCTGATTGGAAGGCCCATTATTTACTCCATAACCAAATTTTGATAGAATAAGGAGATTCCCATTGATTTTGGAACTTTGGAGAAGTTATGGATCTAAAGGGAAACCTTCCTAATTAATCGCAAAGTTCCAAAGCTAAGTGTTGGAGTTTCTGAATTAAGTGATGGAATTTTGGAAGCTAAGTTGCATTTTATCCAACTTCCTCAAAAAGATGTTGGTTACTTCACACTTCGCTTATCTAACCAAATATAACAAGTTTATTGAAAAACTAAATTTCCACACATTTTGTGAGGAATTATAAATTATTTAGACATTTGAACTAAATCAAACAAAATATGGACTATTGCATCTAACTTATACTAGATCAAACAAAAGCCACAAAATACAATCAAACTTGATTAAAAAGAGAGCAAAATGAGATCATTCATTGCACATCGATGAGACATATTTTGGCCTCATCATCAAAGCGGCGCGTCGGATCACCTAAAAAACCAAGGTGTATAAAGATTTCTTTACACATGTTCAAGGAAGAAGTTAAAGGTTTGAAGATATGGTTGAATTCCTCCATATACTTCTTTAGCCTATTACGCGATCACCCTAAAAACCCTCGACAATACATGATATCCTTCTACACTCCCTTTCTCTTAACATGGATATAAGTGCACAAGTTCCATTTACATTTTTCATTTACATATTTTACATTTATATATATGCACATGCATCTTTTAAATTGCATTTTTTACACATACATACATATATATTTGACTACTTGATCATTTTCTCCTTACAGTCAAGCCGTATGAAAACAAACAGAGAATGGGGGAAACAACTACGATATCAATATTTTGTGGAAACACACACCATACTAACCATGCAGGTACATCACACACAACAATTATACAATTATACTTTTTTGCACTTTTTCATTTTTAGTTTCCACACTTTGTCTAGTCCTTCAACGCATTTCGACATTACTCTACATGGATTATTAGGTACACGTCTCTATCAAGTTTATGTTACTTGAGGTTTCGCTCACCAACATAAAGTGGGGGAAAATGTAGATACATAATCTTGCACTTTAAAGACTATTTAATCTCGGTCTCATACTACTATTTAGAAGTTTTTCAAAGTGAAGAAAGTATTAATTAACCCCTCTTTTAGTCATCTTACTTTATTTTCTTTCATCATTCCCGACATATTACGCCCGCATTCCCAATTAGCTTTTGTCATTTCATGTTATTTTAGATTTGACTAGGGTTAGGGTGCCCATGGGCACCCTAGTCCCACCAAGGATGTCCCGATCCTTTTTAACTTTCCCACCATTTTTGGGCACTTTCTAGCCATTTTAGATTCTTATCTTTTTAGTGGTCAACTGTTTTAGGGTTAATTACAAAATTCGATCAAGAGAACCCTATAAATATAAAATTATGACACCATAATGAGGGGCCAAATACTAGTTCACTATTATCATCCACCTAGGGTTACATTCATCAAAGGTATTTGGAGATCATTTGCATACATTTAGCTCCATTACAAGGGACAAGGTTGGTTCATCTCGCATCACACAAGCATAGGAGAGGAATTCTATTTATTTCATCCACCATTCTAGTATATTTTTACATCCGGTTATTTCTCACTACTTCAAAAGTGTGAACTAACACAAGAGCACCTAGGGTACATGGTTCACACACGCACAATGATAGACTACAATTGGGTCTAGAATTTTGTGTAATGCTCAATTAGTAAGCCCACTATTGTGGCAGCTTAAGGTCATTTGACATATTCATTTACATTCTTATTTTTTAGGGTTTAATACTTCTTAGGGTATCTTGCAGTCTTTCTTTCATCATGGATTATCAACAACACATGGTGCAATGTAGCGATCTAATACGACACATAACGACGGTTGCGAGACTACCCGTCCGACCTATGAAACTCATTTTGGACCCCATGAACAAACTAGAGTGCCTATATTACAGTACTCAAAGTGCCCATAGGTGCTCTAATGAGGCTAAAATATGCCTCATCAATGTGCAATGAATGCTCTCATTTTACGTCCCTTTTAGTCAAGTTTATTTGCATTGTTTAACTTTTTTTCTAGATATAACTTAAGATGTAATTGTCCATATTTTTTTGGTCTAGTTCAAATGTTTAAAACTCTATAATTCCTAACAAAATGTGTGGAAATTCAGTTTTTGTGAATAAACAAGTCATATTTGGTCAAAATAATCGAATGGTGAAGTAACCAACACCTTTTTGAAGAAGTTGGCTAGAATGCGGCTTAGCTATGAAATCCATCTCGAACTTGGCTTAAAACTCGGCACTTAGTTCTAACTTCAACAGCTTATCTCTGGAAGGTTTCCCTTTGGTTCCAGAACTTCTCCAAAGTTCCAAAACCAATGGGAATCTCCTAAATTCTATCAAAGTTCGGTTATGAAGCAATTTATGAGCCCTCCAAACATGACAAACCAACTTGTGGTTCTTCACACTCAAAAATACTTATGTAAGACCAAACAATCAGTATGTCTAGCTAGTTTCTAAAATTCATAATCTACTTTTGGCACTATTCAGTTCCACTTGAATCGGTAGAAAACTATTAAATGCTCATGATTGTAATCGCATATTCGGATAGATACATATAAATATACGTAAGTATTTACAGAGAAGATACACAATTAAATTTTGTAAGATAATGATTCAATAATAAGATAGCCATTTAATTTTGAGAGCAATACTGCATTAACTCCTGATTCAAGGTGGAGCAAGGGCCCACTCCTCTAAGAAGAAGGATCTCTTTATTTTCATTGGTATTTATATTTTCAAGCAATTAGTATAAATCATATCTAATAGTTTGTAAGTACTTTTCATTCTTCGATTAAAATCAGTTACATAATTGTTCCTGCAGGTGTTGTAGATGAAACTCTTATTTCTTTGCAAGCATTCTTAACAACATTTTCAAACGCGTGTTTAATTTCAAGCAAAGTGTGTTTAATTTGCAACATGTGTTTATTTCCAATAAGTGTGTTCAATTCTGAAAGATTTATTCATTTCAACAATGTGTGTTTATTTCAGCAATTTTCTTATAGTTTAAACTTTAATAAGGCTTCGACCAAAGAATCTTAAGACACTTTAAAACCCCCATAAAACTAAAAATTAAAAGTATCTACAATTAATTACTAGTTCCCCTGAGACTTCTCTTGCTGCATATAGCTGTCAACACATTGGTTTTTATATGACATCAACCATGAATTGATTAAATGAAGGGAATAACGACACCCATCATTTTGGTATCGTTGATGGGGATATACTAACTAGAATTATCTAATTAGGTGTCAACAAGAAAATTAATCATACATCTAGTAATTGAAAAATCTTCCCTATGTTATCATAAAATTTATGAGTAGACCAAGAGACTCAAAGGGTAGATTTCTCCCAAACGTATCTCAACAATAATTATCAAGCATCCTCTATTTAAAATAAGGAAGTTGAACAAGAATTATATGCACCATCATCCTTTGTTAGACAAGAAGAACTTCTTCCTTTGGAATTTTTGGATCAATCACCGTAAGGAAGTGTAACTTTTAGAAGAAGGATTATATCCCAAAACCCTTTAGAGGAAGTTTTGATTCTCAATTGAGTAGTCAACCTCCTACTCCTGACTTCTCACCTTCTCCAAAGCATATCACATACCACATTGATTGAGAAAAAGAATTAGAAGATACAATGTATATGACACAAGAAGCTAAAGAGAGCATAATATGACCTTTACTTATCAAACTCGGTTCGAGGATGATGATACACCTATGAAGAATATTTCACTTGCACACTTGCCCACATTTAGAGGGATGTCATCTGAGGACCCTGATATATTTTTGTTTGAATTTAAAGTATTGTGTCAGACCTATGACTACAAAAAAGATAATCAAAAACTCAAGTTGTTCCCATCTACTCTAAAAGATGCAATAATGAGGTTGTTTATGGGATTAACATCCAATTCCATTACCACTTGGGAGAAAATGGAAACTACCTTCTTAGACAAATATCAAGACTACTGTAGAGGGAGAAACAAGAAGGAAGAATTTTTAAGATCAAACAAGAAGATGATGAAAATATGGAAGATTATTTAGACAGATTCCTCTTTGTAAGTAAAAGGTGTGGATTTGTACTTCAAGAAGAGCTAAGAAAAACTATTTTTCTTAAAGGTCTAGATGATGAATCTAGGGAAACCCTTAATTTAATAAGAGGTGGAAACATTGATCAATTGAGAATGAATGATATTAAAGACATTTGTAGAAGTTATTCAAGAACAAGGGGTGGACCTAGGAAAGGAAAAACTATGAAAATGTAAGAATCCAGATATTGACAAACTTATGGATGAACTAGAAAAATTTAAAACAAATATTTTAGTTCAATTAACTTCCACCATGGATGGATTGCAAGCTAAAGCAAATGCTAAAATTGAACCATTAGCTATGTACTCTGTCTTATATGCATAAATAAGCATGTAATAAGAGATTGTCCTTTAGATAAAACAAAAATGTGTCTTATTTATGAATCTAGGGAACATGAAGTTAATGTTTGTTCTCTTCTTCCATTCATAAAAATCAAGCTTAAACAAACCAACACTTATCCACTATAGAAGTAGTAAACTTTGTCCACATACAATCTAGCCAATGATCAATTCATATTCATATTTAGATCTCTGTTCCTAATCCTTAGATGATGCCATGGGTGGCTCGACAAGACAAAAAAATTGGGGACAACCCCCTTTGCCCTCAACCAACATGGAATCCCTAGGATTGGGCAAGAACAAACTTGGTATGATCAAAGACATCAACAACCATGGTCTAGTCTAGGTAACTCTTATGTTTGGTCATAACCTAGGTGGAACCCTAATAATTATGCTCAAGAGAATACATATCCCAAAAACATCAATAAGCCATAATGGGTTCCCACAACACAGCTTCACAAATTAAAGATATGGTTCAAACACAAATACTAGCATCAAGTGGCTAATTCCATAAACAAACAAACAACTCTTATCTATGGAGCAAAAAAGAAAAACTAGTTGATCTTAATGTCATGGATTGTAAGAATATTCAAATTAGATCTTACAAAATAATTAATAGGCCACATGTCATAATCACCGAGATGTCGATGAGATCGAGACTCCTAGTTCACCAATCCTAAGGTTGATGAAAAGAAAAAAATAACTAGATAAAAATTCTCTACCAAACTCCATTTCCAAAAAGACTTAAGGAAGTTATTGAGACCAATGAATCTAAACCGTGCAGGAATTAAGGAAATTAAATATTGAAATACCATTGTTGCAAGAAATCAAGGATATTCCTGAATTAAATAAATTAATCAAAATGTTATGCTTGAAAAGACTCGAAAGGAAGAAGTAATATCCTAGACTATTAAGGTAGATGGAAAAATTGTTGATTTATTAGCGGAAAACTCTTACTTCAAAATATGGGGATCCTGGAAGCGTTGTTATTTCTATCTCAATAGGGAACAAACAAATACCTAATGTTTTGGTTGATTTGGGAGAAGCTATAAATGTGATGAAAGTAGACACTTTAAAAACATTACCATTGACAGGTATATAACCTACTAGCACCATATTACAGATGACAAATAATTCAATAGCTAAACTAGAGGGGATCATTGAAGATGTGGTAGTTGTGGTGGAGTCATGGGAGTATCCAGTGGACTTCTTTATATTACGTCTAAAAGGTAAAACACTTGGTTATCCCATTATTTTGGGAAGACCATGGTTAGCTATAGTTGTTTCCTTAATTGATTGTAGATCAGGTGATATGACTATCTCCAATGGTAAAAGTTCTAAACAAATTTCCTATATCCTTCTACATGACCTTTTATTGATAATCAAGAACAATTATGGGTTGATGATCCTGATACTAATAAACAAAACTTGTCTTCTTTGGCTATGATAACATTGCAGATCATGTACGGAGGTGGAGAATATGATTAATCAACCATTGAATGATCACCAATTATCTTTGGAATAATAGGGATAGTTCTCGGAACTCCGCGGGCTTAGTTCCGGAACTTTTAGATTTAGTTTCTAACATTCATACTTATCTCCGAACCACAACAATCACATGGAAATGTAAATAATTTCGCTTCACGGATGAGGAATGCGATTTTTCTTCGGGAGGGGTGGAAATAGCTACAGAATGAGTAACATTAGTCTTAAAGATATCATGGAACGAGGAATCTTTGGAAAATGTTAGTGATGAGGAGCTTGACCAACATCAAGATAAGTATCATAAATTTGCTTACTATCCTTTATCTAGTATTTTTCTCAAGGGAATTTTAGAGACATTACTACATATCATATGTTTTTACCTAATTCATGTCCAATAAACACCCTAATGGAACCTTTTCAAAAATAAGTTCATCACACACTGGAACCAAACAAATTGAGATCCAACTAGGTAAAATTTTGAATATTAACAACTGGTTGAAAAATGATCAAGAAGCTAAATTGTTTGATGTTTTAAAAGGTCATACTAGAGATTATAAAGACATGAAAGGAATCCATCCAAGTATTTACACCCATCACATTTATACTGAAAATGTTAAACTAGTTAGGCAACCTTAGAGAAGGATCAATCCATCCTTAAGGGACATAGTCAAGTAGAAATTGAAAAACTATTACAAGTAGGCTTTATCTACCCCATCTCACATAGTCAGTGGGTGTCTCCTCTTTTCATTGTGCCTAAAAAGAATGGAAAATGAAGAATTTGTGTTGATTATAGGGAATTGAACAAAGCTACACTTAGAGATTATTTTTCTTTACCATTCATAGATCAAGTTTTAGACAACCTTTCAGGTAAACAATACTTTTCCTTCTTGGATGGCTTTAGTGATATATAATCAAATCAAAGTTGTTCTTGAGGGTCGGGAAAAAACCTTTACTTGTCCATGGGGTACCTTTTCCTATAGGTTATTGTCATTTGGACTATGTAATGCTCCAATAACCTTCCAAAGAGTTGTACTAGCAATTTTTGTAGATCTAACTAATGATTGTGTAGAGGTATACATATATGAATTTACTATGCATGGAGACACATTTGATGATGCCTTGAAGAATTTGGATAGAGTATTAACAAGATGTGAGCAACACCATTTGTCTCTTAGTCATGAGAAATGTTTGATGATGGTTGATGAGGGAATTAAACTAGGACACCACTTTTCAAAAAAAGAGAAATTCAAGTTGATCAAGACAAAATCAATATTATTTCAGACTTACCTGTTCCTCAAACCCCTACGGATATCAAGTCATTCTTAGGACATGCTGGGTACTATAGACGTTTTATCAAATTTTTAGTAAGATTGTTACCCGCATGTTTGGTTTGCTTACCAATGATTGAGAAATTTCTTTGGGATTAAAAATGTCAACATGATTTTGAGGAGATTAAATAAAATTAATCAATCCCCAATATTAAGAGGACCTAATTGGGAGAAACCTTTTCACATCCAAACATATGCCTCAATTAGCTCAATTGGTGTGCAGTTTTAGGACTAAAAGATGAAGAAGGAAAATGTATGCTATTTACTACCTTAGTAAAAATCTTACTTCCAATGAAAGAAATTTCACCACCACTAAAAAGAATTTCTTACTGTGATCTATTCAATTAATAAGTTTAGACATTATATTATAGGGTACAAAATATTTGTACATACAAATCACTCGACAATTAGATACTTAATGAAAAAACCAAGTGGTTGGAGGTAGGATAATCAAATGGTTATTACTTTTATAGAATTTGATATTACCATTATGAAAATCGAGAAAAACTAATGTGGTAGTTGATTTCTTGTCAAGATTAACCACTACAGGGAACAAGATCCGATTAAGGACAACTTTCTAGATGGACAATTATTTGCTATTTCAGCTATGATACACCATGGTTTGCTTTGATATGACAAATTATCTTGCATCGAGAAGTTTTCTCCTTTTTTATTAAGAAACAAATGAAAATTAATCAAAACTAGTGCATAATTTAAATGGCTAAATAAATGTCATTTAAATGTCGTCCCGATTTGGTTTTACACAGTGTGTGAGAGAAGATGAAATTTTTGACATACTTAGGGCATGTCATGATGAACCAAGTCGAGACACTTTTCGAAAGAAAAGAATAACCCACAAAATACTTGCAGACCGACTATTATTGGCCATCTTTGTATAAAGATGTGAAGAAATATATCAAATGGTGTGATCCCTGTCAAAGGATGGGATAACCAACCTTTACTAGTGAAATGCCTCTACAACCTCAAGTGGTGATTGAACCATTTGAAAGGTGGGGGCTGAATTTTTTGGTCCTTTTAGTCCTCCTTCACAAGGAAAAGAGCACATTCTTATGTGTGTATTGATTATGTAACAAAGTGAGGAGAAGTGCAAGATTTAACAAATGTTAATGAAGATGTAGTTGTTGATTTCTTTGACACAAAATTATGATGAAGTTTTGTGCACCAAGAAGTATAATTTCATACCAAGGCCCACAGCTTCATGTCTAATATGATCTAGGTCTTCACAATGTACTATTAGATCAATAATAGGAATTCATCTCCCTATCACCATACAATCAAATGGACAAGAAGAAGTGACAAATAGGTAATTGAAAAATATTCTACTAAAACAGTTGAAGAAAGTAGAAGAGATTGGGTGAAGATGCTACATGAGGTTGTTTGGGCTTATAACACAACTTGAAGACTACAACAAGGTTCTCACCATATGAGTTAGTCTATGGGAAGAAGCTCTTGTTACCCATTGAATTTGAACTACAAATATTTTTTTAATTATTGGTAAATTAGTTTTTTGAAAGGGACTATACCCTTGTACAAAAAAGTTCAACAACTAAAGGGCAAGAGAAGAACAGAGAAAGGATCAAAATCCGGATACAGAGAAGAGATCAAATGGAGCCAAAATCCAAACGCAAAAATGAAATTGATGAGCCGAGATTGAAGCACGAGACAAAACAACAACTAAAGAAAATAACAAACTAACGACCAAAGAATCAGCACTTAACAATGATAAACATATCACCAGCTTAAAAAGACCCGTAGCATGTGAAGGGTAGGAGAACTTATTGAGGACATTTGAGTTAGATATAACACAAAATGAAAGAATTCTACAACTCAATAAATTAGATGAGCTAGATTGGAAGAAACTTAACAAACAAAGATAATCCAAGACCAAAGGAAGCAAAGGGAATGATACACATATCAAGAAAAGATAGTTCAAGGTAGGAGATCGAGCATTCTTGTTTGATTCCAAGTACCTTCAATTCAAAGACAAATATAGAACCAGGGTTATGACCTTATCAAATTGAGAAGATATATGATAATGCATCTATTCAGCTACTTCCCATTGATGGTTACGCAAAGGACACTTTTGGTCAATGGACACAGGCTAAAACTCTATAGGAAGCCTCCTACTAGGGATGAATTCTTGAAGCAGATTGAAGCAGACAAAGAATTTGATCATATGAAAGAACATAGTTCTTCCAAAATGATCAAATAATCAGATACAAGGATCTAAATAAAGGGAAGGGAATAAAAACCAGCAAATGACATTCTTTTCTCAAAAAAATTAAAACAAAATAAAAAAAGGAAAAGGAAAAGGGAAGGGAATGAAAACCAATAAATGACATTGTCTTCACAAAAAAACATCTCTCAAAAGGCCAATTGAAAACTAGAAATGAAGTTTAGTCTCATCAATAATTGACTAATTCAAATAAAGAAATTTCTTTAGAATTCTCGTTATCTTTTCTAACTATTTTTTAGGAATGATGAGTCATCAAGGTGGCTGGATTACACATCAGCAAAGACGGTAAATATGTCTTGATCTTATTAAATATTAAATTAAAATTTGACATGTGTGATTAGACTTGATTTAAGCCAATGGTATAATGAGTCATTTATTGCACATTATGATTAAAAGGAAATAATCATGAAGGTGATGTCAACTAAATAAGTAAAAGTGGCGGCGTATTAATAATGAACTATCATTTATGTGGGATAAATGAAAATTGAGAGTAGTTGAAAAAAATTCAAGGAAGAAACAAAGAGAATTATATTTGAGATTCCGCAACTAAATCCAAAGAATTTTGCAACCAAATACAATAGTTCTACAACTATCTCCTTATAGAAAAAGGGTTTGAAAGAAGCAAGAATTTGAATCAAGTCTTAACCATGGGAATCAAAAAGAAGTTAGAGCTAGAAGATAATACACAACTTCTTGTAGATGGAGAAGAAACAACCATTTTTGAACAAGTGGGTTGGTGGAGTTTCTGAAGAAATTCTCAAAATACAATGATGAACTTGGTAAGGGAATTTGTTGTAAATTTAGAGCAGTCCAGAACTAAGGTTAAAAGTATTGTAATTCCTTTTACTATTAATACAATGAACAATGTATCTGGTGTACCAATTGTAAATGTTCCAAACTCGTAAAGGGAACCCAAAATAATTAGTAGAAACCTTAAGGAAAAGAGTGAATCTAAACCCCAATATATTAATAATACTAAGAAGAATATCAAAGGGGGTTAAAAGAGCTAGCCTACCCACACCCTTCGACAAAGTAACATTTTGGGTAGTAAAATACCTAACATGCGATGGCCAATATGGGACTATTGGAAGGGAGGTCCTAAAATGCTGATATATCTTAGGTATGAGGAAAAAAACAAGAGTATATATTAAACCTTCATGGCTTCCTCTTTGACTCCATCTAGACAATGGCTCCGAGATATTCTTGGGAGTTGAGACAATTAGGCACCATGGATTAATCAATCTTGTTTGTCATCATCATTTTCTCTTTAAAAAAATGGAGAAGAAATATGGAAAAATTCCTCAATAAATTTAGACAAACCCCGATATTATTATGTAGAAGGGAATACCAACCCCTTTCTCTCCTAAAAGTAACTTAGAAATTAATCCTCCAAATGAACAAAAGAAAGAAATAAGTGGGGTGAAAATACCAAAAAGATAAGATCCGGAAGGATGATCAAAGTTGTAAAATATGTTGTTTCTTTAAATGAGACTCATTCCCTTGTAATAATACCAGAAGAACTAATACATGTCTCGACGGTGATAGTTCACCCAAGTTGGAATGTGAAGTAAAAATCAAAATAATTTCAAGGAGAAAGTCCACTTCAGAAAATATCGAAGCCCTTAAAATGAAAAGGAATCACAAAAGGTCTAGAGAAACTCAGCCATGAGATATTGAAGTACAAAAGGATTTAGAAAAAGAAGCTACTGATATTCTTGGCGGCATGACAATGTCCCCTCCTCTACCAAGTCAAACTGAGGAGTTAGATAAAGAAGATGAAATATTGGAAGAGCAGGCTTTTTAGGATATGGATGACACGACAATACTGTCACATGAGAAAGAATAATTGACATCTTGGAGATTGAAAGGAAAATTCCCTTTGGTAGAAGAACAATGTCCATCCCTTGAGGAACTCCTAGAAAAAGAAGAAAAACAACACTTGAAATAGATTTTGTTCTTGTCTAGAGTAGAACTTATCATTAGGGAGAAAGATGAGGAATTAAACTTCCTCAAACACAAATTGGAGCATGGAGATATGGTCATTGAACAACTAAAAACTCAATTGATGATAAGGATGGAGAATTGACATTAATAAAACAGCGAGATGGATGAAAAAGAAAAAGAATTTCAATTGGCCACTGAACATAGTAATAGGACAAAAGTATATTCAGTGGGCCAAATTGTACAAACAGAGCTATCTTACTGGCCATGCAAACAAATGCAGGATGATACTCAGGAAGCATAATGAGTTCAAAACAACAAATCATGAACTAAAAAGCCAAATGGAAGAAGATAAAAAGGAAAGAAAGGAATGGGAAGAAAAATTCTACAAAATGGAGGAAAAAAATTTAAATGTTTGGTAAAAATATAGATGGTTTGTATAATGAGTGAAAATTACTCGCATGTAGAAGACCCTCTCCTGCATACAATGTCTTCATAGAGGAACAATTTATCTGCTGACAACTATTAAGGATTTCATGTGGCCTTCCACATGAATTGAAGGATGAAACAAAGTTCATGACAACATATTCTTCAGCCAGTCCAAGCTAGAAGAATCTTCTCTGTGAATTTTATCTCTGCAACTTTATGCTAGAAAAGAACACAACCTTCTTGATTAATCTATATGTGGAAAAGTCAACTCAATGCATTTGTTTCTGTAATCCAAAATAAGATAGCCTAGAAAGAGAGGGATATTGAACATTTAATAAAGTCTAGTTCATCAGGCCTCTTTGTATGAGAGCTCATTATGGAAAACCATCTTCCTTTCTATACATTTTAGGTCTCATGCCTTTGACAATAGATTTAAGGAACATTATATTTCCATCCTGTAGAAGAGCATTAATGCATTCACCTCTTATGAAGAGGAAAAATTTGAGGAAATTTATGATGGATGCCTAAAGAGATGGGAATTCTTGACTGTAGCATTGAGAAGAAGAGAAGTGATATCTCCCAAAAATCTAATATGGAGTCTGGAAAGGGCCAGAACCTTATGTACACTCATTCCTCATATTTGTGAAAAACACAAGGGTATGTGGATGGGTATGAGAACAAGGCCTCCTCCTTCTTACACCCATGTCTCCATGGTAGAACAGAGAACCTCATGATCCCACTCATTTTGAGAATTGACATAAAAATATAGATGAAGGATCAGGATACAACACTTCTAAACAGAAGCATTGAGACTTTCAATTTCAACCATTTGATCTCGAATCGTTTGAATGTAGAATTCATGATCCTAGTTTTGAAGAATAGAGTTTGTAAGAGGACTTATAAACAAGTAAGTGTGGGAGAGATGATGAGGCTAAAATATGCTTCATCAATGTGTAATGAATGCTCTCATTTTACGTCCCTTTTAGCCAAGTTTGTCTACATTGTTTAACTTTTGTTTGATCTAGATATAAGTTAAGATGTAATTGTCCATATTTTGTTTGGTCTAGTTCAAATGTCTAAAACTCTATAATTCCTAACAAAATATGTGGAAATTCAGTTTTTGTGAATAAACATGTCATATTTGGTTAGGATAATCGAATGGTGGAGTAACCAACACCTTTTTGAGGAAGTTGGCTAGAATGCGGCTTGGCTCCAAAACTCCATCACTTGGCTCCGAACTCCATCACTTAGCTCGGAACTCCAGCAGACTTAGTTCCATAACTCGACACTTAGTTCTCCGAAACTTCAAATATTATCTCCGAAGGTTTCCCTTTAGTTCCGGATCTTCTCCAAAGTTTCAAACCAATGGGAAACTCCCTATTCTATCAAAATTATGTTATGAAGCAATTGATGAGCCCTCCAAAGGGAACCTTCCTTTGGTTCCGAACTTTTCCAAAGTTTTGAAACTAATGGGAATCTCCCTATTCTATCAAAATTTTGTTATGAAGCAATTAATGAGCCCTCCAATGGAAACAAACCAACAACTTGTCGGTTCTTCACACTCCAAAAATACTTATGTAAGACCAATAGCTGTATGTCCAGCTAGTTTTCTAAAATTCATAATCTACTTTGGGCACTATTCGGTTCCACTTGAATCGGTAGACAACTATGAAATCCTCATGATTGTAAACGCATCTTCGGATGGAATATATATATATATATATATATATATATATATATAGATATATAAAAAGAGGATATATATATACACACACAGAGAGATATATATGCATTTACAGAGAAGATACACAGTTAAGTTTTGTAAGACAAAATGATTCAATAATAAGATAGCCATTTAATTTTGAGAGCAATACTACGTTAACTCCTGATTCAAGGTGGAGCAAGGGCCCACTCCTCCAAGAAGAAGGATCTCTTTATTTTCATTGGTATTTATATTTTCAAGCAATTTGTATAAATCTGTTATCTAACAGTCTATAAGTACTTTTGGTTCTTCAGTTAAAATCTGATTCATAATTGTTCCTGTAGGTGTTGTAGATTAAACTCTTATTTCTTTGCAAGCATTCTTAACAACATTTTCAAATGTGTGTTTATTCCAAGCAGTGTGTTTAATTTTGAAACATGTGTTTATTTCCCAACAATGTGTTCATTTTCTGCAAAGATTTATTCATTTCAGCAATGTGTGTTTATTTCAACAATTTTCTTATAGTTTAAACTTTAATAAGGCTTCAACCAAAGAATCTTAAGACACTTTAAAACCCCCTAGAAAACTAAAAATAAAAAGTATCTACAATCAATTAATAGTTCACCTGAGACTTCTCTTGTTGCATATAGCTTCAGACACACCCCTGGTTTTTATATGACATCAACCATGAGTTGATTAAATGAAGGGAATAACAACACCCATCATTTTGGTGCACCACTTCCGAAGATCTACTAGTTATAATTGTCTAATTAGGTGTCAACAAGAAAAACAATCATACATCTAGTAATTGAAAAATCTTCCCTACGTTATCATAAAATTTATGAGTAGACCAAGAGACTCAAAGGTAGATTTCTCCCAAACATATCTCAACCATTATAATCCTCTCTATCTAAAATAAGAAAGTTGAGTAAGAATTAGAAGCACCATTGTCTCTCATTAGATAAGAAGAATAAATTCTGCCTTTGAAATTTTTAGATCACTCACTAGAAGGAAGTGTAACTTTTAGAAGAAGGATTATATCCCAAAACCCCTTTAGAGGAAGTTTTGATTCTCAATTGAGCAAGATCGACCTCCTACTCCTGACTTCTCACCTTCTCCAAAGCAGATCACATACCACATTGATTGAGAAAAAGATCTAGAAGATACTGCAAATATGACACAAGAAGCTAAAGAGAGCATAATAGGACCTTTACTTATTAAATTTGGTTGGAAGATGATGATACACCTATGAAGAATATTTCACCTGCACACTTGCCCACATTTAGAGGGATGTCATCGAGGACCCCGATCAATTTTTGTTTGAATTTAAAGTATTGTGTCGACCTATGACTATAAAAAAGATAATAAAAACTCAATTGTTCCCATCTACTTTGAAAGATGCAACAATGAGGTGGTTTATAGGATTAACATCTAATTCCATTACCACTTGGGGAAAATGGAAACTACCTTCTTAGACAAATATCAGGACTATTGTAGAGGGAGAAACAAGAAGGAAGAATTTTTAAGGATCAAACAGAAGAGGATGAAAATTTGGAAGATTATTTAGATAGATTCCTCTTCATAAGTAAAAGGTGTGGATTTGTACTTCAAGAAGAGCTAAACAAAACTAATTTTCTTAAAGGTCTTGATGATGAATCTAGAAACCCTTAATTTAATAGGATGTGGAAACATTGATCAATTGAGAATGAATGACATTAAAGACATTTGTAGAAGTTATTCAAGGACAAGGGGTAGAACTAGGAAAGGAAAAATTGTGAAAAGATAAGAACCCAGATATGAACAAACTTATGGATGAACTAGCAAACTTTAAAACATATATTTTACTTTAGTTAACTTCCACCATGGATGGATTGCAAGCCAAAGCAAATGCTAATACTGAACCATTAGCTATGTATTGTCCTAGATGTAGAAAGAAGCATGCAATAAGATATTGTTCTCTAGATAAAACAAAAATGTGTCTTATTTGTGAATCTAGGGAACATGAAATTAAAGTTTGTTCTCTTCTTTCATTCATAAAAATAGCTTAAACAAACCAGCACTTCATCCACTATAGAAGAAGTAAAATTTGTCCACAGACAATCTAGCCGGGAAAATTCATATCCATATTTGTTTCTAATCCATGATGATGTCATGGGTGGCTCAAACAATACCAAAAAAATAGGACAACCCCCTTGGGCCCCTCAACCAACATGGAATCCCTAGGATTGGGTAGGACAAACTTAACTTGATACGCTCTTATGATTTGGTCTATAACCTTATGCTTGGAACCCTAATGGAACCCTATGATCAAGGGAAGGCATATCCCAAAAACATCAAGAAGCCATAATGGGTTCCCCAACACAAAGTTCACAAATTAAAGATGTGGTTCAAACACAAATACCAGCACAACTAGTGGTTAATTCATAAAACAAACAAACAAATCTCTTGTCTATGGAGCGAGAAAAGAAAAACCAATTGATCTTAATGCCATGGATTGTAAGGATATTCAAACCAGATCTGGAAAAATAATTAATATGCCACCTGCCATAATCACCGAGATGTCGATGAGACTAAGAATCCTAGTTTAGTCAATCCTAATGTTGATGAAAAACAAAAAGAAAAACAACTAGATGAAAATTATACTGAAACTCCACTTCTAAAAAGACTTAAGGAAGTTATTGAGACCAAGGAATCTAAACTGGTGCAGGATTTAAGGAAATTAAATATTGAAATACCATTGTTGTAAGAAATTAAGGATATTCTTGAATTAAACAAATTAATAAAAATGTTATGCTTGAAAAGACCTAGAAGGAAGAAGCAATATCCTAGGACTATTAAGGTAGATGGGAAACTTGTTGATTTATTAGCGGAAAACTCTTACTTCCGAAATATGGAGATCTTGGAAGCACCATTATTTCTATCTCAATAGGGAACAAACATATACATATTATTTTGGTTGATTTGGGAGAAGCTATAAATGTGATGAAAGTAGACACTTTAAACACATTACCATTGACAGGTATATAACCTACTAGCACCATATTACAGATGAAAAATCATTCAAAGATCTAAACTAGAGGATCATCAAGATGTGGCGGTCATGGGAGTATCCAATGGACTTCTTTATATTACGTCCAAAATGTAAAACACTTGGTTATACCATTATTTTGGGGACCACGGTTAGCTGATTCTTTGCTTAATTGATTGTAGATTAGGTGATATGACTATCTCCAATGGTAAAGGTTCTAAACAAATTTCCCTATATCATTACGCACGACCTTTTATTGATAATCAAGAACAATTATGGGTTGATGATCCTCATACTAATAAACAAAACTTGTCTTCTTTGCAATGATAACATTGGATAGGATCATGTACGAGAGGTGCGAATATGATTAATCAACCATTGAATGATCACCAATTGTCTTTGGAACAATCGGGTTTTGGATAGTTATCGAACCTTGGGATTTTTTATCTCCAGAACCTTCAAATTTAGTTCCATTTCATTCATACTTATCTCCTTTCCATAGTTCTTTAATTACATTTAACTAATCACATGTTGTTCTAAATGATAAATAATTAAATTTACATTTATTTCTCATTATCTTAGTTGTTTTAGGTAATTTTATCATAGTTTTAGTTAATTACATTTATTTACTATATTTACATGTTGTTCTAGATTAGATTAACTATCATATATCCACATATTTAGTTAATCATATCATCTAACCTCTAACCCCCAAACCCCTCCTTTAGTTCCACCATTGTCCCTCCAAAGATCTTGCCTCTAAACCCTTTTCCTTCCATTGTCTCCCAACCTCTAACCCCCTTCCACTTCCCTCACCCTTTACTCTCCATTTCCCAACCTATCCAACCTTCCCATTTCCTTCACCTTTTCCCCTTCACCTCCATACATCCAAACCTTGTAATTCTCCAAGCTCCCCTTCACTTCCACATTTTCCCTCAATCATTAAACTTCCAAAATTCTAGACCTCCATCATCTAGCCTCGTAAACCCTTTTCCTTCCATTATCTAACCTCTAAACCCTTTACTCTCCATTTCCCAACCTATTCAACCTCCCATTTCCTTCAACCTTTTCCTTCACCTCCATACATCCAAACCTTGTAATTCTCCAATCTCCCCTTCACTTCCACATTTTCCCTCGATCATTCAACCTCCATCATCTAGCACCTCCATCAAACCCTTTTCCTTCCATTATCTAACCTCTAAACCCCTTCCCCTTCCCCCAGGCCCTTTACTCTCCATTTTCTAACCTCTCTAACCTCCCATTTCCTTCAACCTTTTTCCGTTCACTCCATACATCCAAACATTGTAACTCTCAAGCTCCCTTCACTTCACATTTTCCTTTCCATCATTCAACCTCCAAACTTATAAACCTATCAAACCTCACATTTCCATTAACCCTTTTTCCTCGATCATCAAACTTCCAAACCTCCATCATCTTAGCCTCTAAACCATTTTCCTTCCATTTTCCAACCTCTAAACCCCTTCCCTTGAGCCTTTACTCTCCATTTTCCAACATCTCCAACCTCCCATATCCTTCAACCTTTTTCCCTTCACCTCCATACATCTAAACCTTGTAACTCTCCCGACTCCTCTTACTTGTACATTTTCCCCTCCATCATTCAACCTCCAAACATCCAAAATCCATCATCTAGCATGTAAACCATTTCCTTCCACTTTCCAACCTCTAACAACCCTTCCCCTTCCCCTCAACCCTTTACTCTCCATTATCCAACCTCTCCAACTATTCTGGGTGAGAAGATCCAAACTCTTCCACTGAATCCATTTCTTTATATAACAACATATCTTTGGTGAAAGTCTCTTTATTTAGAGGACGTTGATACATCCTTAATATATGTCCATTCACTAGAAGATTTCTCCTATCTCCATCGATTGGTAGTAGTCTCACAGAACTTCTATCATAAACCTTTTCAATCTGGTAGGGTCCCAACCATCTTGTTCTCAACTTTCCTTTGAACTATTGGTACTTTGAGTCAAAAAGTAAGACCCAATCTCCTTCATTAAACTTTCTATTCTTGATACGAGCATCATGCCAATATTTTCTTTGGTGTTGAATAATTTCAGTTTTTGTGTGCCTCAATCCTCATTTCATCCATTGCTCAAATTGCATTACTCTCTCATGTTGTGCTTCATCCAGCTCAATTCCAAATTTCATTGTTGTCCTCCAAGTCTGCAATTCAAAATCAACTGGTAACAATGGATTCTTCCCATACACTAGTTCATATGGGGAGAAACTAGTAGTGGTCTTCCAGGTTATATTGTTGTCCTAAACTAGCTTCTAGTAGTTTTGGTACCCAATTCTTCCTATTTGCATTGACAACTTTAGTTAAAATGTTCTCCAACTCTCTTTTTATGACTTCTACCTGCCCATTGGATTGGGGGTGGTATGGTGATGATTTTTGATGCTTGATTTGGTAGATCTCTAGGAAGGATTCAATCATGTTAGACATGAATTGAGGTCCTTGATCAGATACAATGGCTCTAGGGGTGCCAAATCTCAGCATAATCTTGTTGTACAAAAATTCAGCTACAACATCCTCATTGACAAATTCCAATGCTTGAACCTCAACCCATTTTGTAACATAATCAATACACACTAATAGATACTCTTTTCCATAGGATGGGGATCAAACATTCAAACAAATCAATTCACCATTTCTCAAATGGTCCTAAGACCAACTGAGGATTGAGGGGCATTTTAGTGGACAACGTAAGCTTCCCCATTCTCTGACATGCATCACACTACCATACGTACTTCTTGACATATTTGTGGAGAGAGGGCAAATAGTACCCAACTCCAAGGACCTTGTGAATTTTCCTCTTCACTGAGTAATTTCCTCCTTCAAGCTCATCGACAAGCTCACGATTTCATACACTTTATCCTCTCAAACACACATGTAAAGAACCATATCAGACAACATTTAAATAAAATTTCATTACACCATTTGTATGTAGCAATGTTTTTAATTAATCTTATTCATTCTTTATTGGTAAAGTAAACTGGAAACTTTCTTATGGTTAGGTAGTTAGCAAGATCAAAAAATATGGAGGTTGTGTTGATACTGCAAATAAGTGCTCATCTAGAAAGTGATCTTGGACGACGTCCTCTTCTCCTAAACATTCAATCTAGATAGAAAAGTCAAGAATAAGATTGTTCTTGCAGGGATTATCAATAATAGTTCAAGTTAAATTCCTGCAACAAAAGTAACCATTGAATAATTTTTCCCCTACTATTGCTTTATTCATCAAATATCTTATAGTTGAATGATTAGTATACACAAAGATTTTATATCGAGTAATAAAATGTCTAAATTTATTCAAAGAGTAAACAACAGCTAAAAACTCATTTCCGTAGTGGTGTAATTCCTCTTTATGGGGGTCATATTTTTTGTTGATGAAATAGATGGCATACATCTGGTCTTCTTCATCCTTCTGTCCAAGAAAAACTCCCATTGTTGTATCGAAGCATCCGTATGAATATGGAAAGGAAGCCCCCAATTTGGTCCTCTCAAAACTAGGCAATGGTCAATTTCTCCTTTATAACTTCAAAATCCTACTGACATTGAGAACACCATTCAAAGACACAATATTTTGCCAACAAAGAGAACATGGGTGCAACAATCTTACTAAAATCTTTTATGAACCGCCTATAATATCCTCCATGTCCAAGGAAACTCTTGATATCATCCGATTTGTCGATGTATACGTAGTTTAGTAATTAATTCTATATTTTTAGGATCAACTTGTATACCTTTGGCAAAAATATGATGACCCAAGACAATTCCTTGATCAACCATTATCAAACATTTTTCATGACTCAAGGAAAGCTAATGTTGTTCACATCTAGTTAACACTTTTTCAAGATTATTCAAATATTCTTCAAAATTTGACCTGTGACCAATAAAATCATCCATATAAACTTCAACACACTCATTTGTAAGGTCTGTAAAAATGGTTAAAACTACTCTCTGAACAGTAGCAGGTGTGTTACAAATTCTAAATGGTAGAACTCTCTATATGCAAATGTACCCCAAGGACAAGTGAAGGTGGTCTTATCCTGGTCAAGGTGTTATACTAATTTGGTTATACCCACTAAACCCATCCAAGAAGGATAAATATTTCTTTCCTGCCAAATTTTCCAAAACCTGATCAATAAAGGGTAGGGGAAAGTAATCTTTATTGGTGGATTTATTGAGCTCTCTATAGTCTATACATATTCTCTACTTAGTGTTTTTCTTGGGAACTATAATTAGCGGTGATACCCACTAACTATCATATATATGATAGATGAATCCTACCTTCAACAGTTTTTCTATCTCATTCTTGACAATGTCTCTAAGTACTGGATTGATTCTTCATTGTGGCTTCCTAACAGTTTAACATCCTCAATGTAAATGTGGTGTGTGCAGATGCTTGGATGAATCCCTTTCATGTCAGTATAGTCCCAAGAAAAGGATTTTGAATGATTCCTCAAGATATCTACAACCCTAGTCTCTTGGTTAGCTTCTAAATTGTTACCAATGGTCAACTCTTTTCCTATTTCAATAGTCACTTGTTTAGTATCTTTCAAAATAGCAAGCTCTGCATCAAAGCAATCAAAAAATTAAGGGAAAACATGAGGTTGTAGCATGTGCAAAATAGTCATATTTTTAAGGGATATAACCTTGGCTAAAGGACAATGGAAATCAAGGTTGGTTCTTCATAATAATAATAGATTTCTTCACAATTTTCAATAAAATGTCACTTACCAAGGTGATATTTTGCGCCGAGTGTAAAAAAATTGTTTCCTAGCCTCGGTTTGAATTTTCAGCCATTTTGGTTTCCATAGCCATGGTATCCTCTTCATCGAAATGTGTATGGCTCAACAATTTCTTCCATATGATTTTACCAAGGTGATAAGAAGAAATCATATTGTTAGTATTTGAAAAATCTACCCATACACATTCACAAACATCCACATATGGCTGGGCATGAGGATATAGTGAAATATTCTTTGCTTTTTGCCAATTTGAAATAGTCATTTCTCCTAACCTCGCAATCAATATATGCAGCCACAATGGCTAACTATTTCCTAAGATGACTAGTATCTTAACTTCGCTTTGGTTTAAAATCTACATGATGCTCCCAAGATTCAACCATGATGATTACATCCTAAATCACTCCATCCGGTACAACAATAGATTCATATACCATAATAATGATATTGGTTGGTTGCAATATTGTTAAAGACAATAAATTGAACATATATGTTGTTATAACATTAATGACACAGAACATATCTATTGTTATAACATTGATGACAACACCAAGATCTACCAAAACGTTAGAGATTGATTGACCATTTACAAAAATAGTAATGACTAGACTCCCAGATCCCCATATTTTGGTGAAATAAGCTTTCTAGCTACGAGATCAGCTAGATTTCCTTCTACTTTGATTGTTTTTGGGTACTTCCTCTTCCTTCCTAGTGTTTTTATGCAATGGATTCTAATGGTCTGGTTTAACTCAAGAATTTCCCTTATTTCTCTCAGAAGTGGGACCTCAATGTTCATCTTTTTCAACTCCTGAACTAGTGTTGTTTCTTCCTCATTCTATGTATCTTTTAACCGTTCTGGGAAAGGAGATGCATGCACATTTTTATCATTTCCTTGGTTGTTCCTAGTGGCTCATGTGTTTTTGGAACATGTTTAGTTTCCTTATTTTCCTCAAGTATATCCTCACTTTCCTCTAGTATCTACTCATTTTCCTCAGGTATTTCTATGATAACAATAGGAGGATTGTTTATTGTCCTTCCAGACCTCAGTTGTACATTATTAATGGCATTCATCTGCATCGTCTCACCATATCTTGATTCATTAATTGAAGTTGTTTGTTAATTTTTGGGATTTGATACGGGTTGAGTTGGGAGTTGATTTTTGCTACTTTCCTTGATGATAATTTTGTGTGGTGGGGGCATTAAAACTTGTTGTTATCAGGCAAACCTCCTTGGTTGATTAACGCTTTTGTTGATGTGCCTATTACTGATTTTTTCATTGTGGTGTATTAGTCGGGGGTGCCCAACCTTGCTGATTGTATGGAGATACCATAGTGGTGGTTGAATAAGTCACTCGGGCTTAGTGGTGTCCAGCTAGGTTATTCCCATGTGGTGGAGGATCCTGATTGGGCCATGACATCATGCAGGGGGTTCCGAGCATGTCTAGGGGCATAAATAGATCGGTTATTTGATCACTAGATGAAGTTTACCTTTGTATTGATTGAGTAATGGAATTTAATCTCTCTTTCAACTGAGGTAGGAGATTACAATGATCAAATCACAAATCAAGCACATGTTTGTGACATCCAAAGGGAATTCTCTCAAAGGATGTCTCTTCCTACATTTAGGACAATATATATCTAAAGGTTCCTATATATATATATATATATATATATATATTATATATATATATATAAAGATTCATTCAACATGTTTTAGATTTCAGCTCATCTATGGTTGATGTCAACTATGACAAGATGTTTTTTCATGTTAGCCATTTCCTCGAGAAGTTCTAGAGGTGCCTAGGGAATTCTTTTGATGTTTTCCTTCGCCTTATACCTCCTCTTGTTCTAGAGTAACTCTTACATAACTCAATAATATGTGTCATGGTGAGTTTTTTTACATCACCTCCTCCCATAAGATGGAGGGAGTCTTTGGTTTCCTCATCAAGTCCTTTAAGGAAAATTGTCTTAGTGATTTTTGTATTTAACTCATAACCACTCCTTCTATGGAGAAAGAGAAATTTATCTAGATAATCTTCCATATTTTCATCTTCTTTTTTCTTTATCTGGAAGAACTCTTCTCTCCTATCTCTTCCCCTATAGTAGTCTTGATATTTGTCCAAAAAGGATGTCTCCATGTCCTCCCATGAATGAATGGAGTTAGAGGGAATCCCATGAACCACCTCATGGCAGAGTCTTTGAGGGTGGAAGGAAAAAGTTTGAGTTTTTGGTTGTCTATTTTGTAGTCATATGTCTGGAAAAGAACTTTGAATTCAAATAAGAACTAGATCTGGGTCTTATGGACATTCCTCGAAAGATAGGGAGAATGGATGGACAATTAGATAATTAAAAGTTCTACCCAAAGGTTGGTCCTCATCATTCCCATTGTTTCCCATTTCTAAAGGTTATTCTGGTTCTAAATAAGATGATGTGGACTATTCATAATTGCTCCTAGGCATTGTATTAGATTCAGTGTCACTTTCAGTGTTCCCTACTTGTGCTTTGTTTGGAGATATTCTTTGAATATTACAAGGTATAAATCTCCCTTGAGCGTCTTGTGGCATGTGCATCAATGTTGGTCATGTAAACAAGGCTTAGGACTTCTACTAGTTGCATAGATTAACTTCACTAACACCCATAGTATATAAGGTGAATAGAATGATAGGTTATGCTTATAGTGTCCCCACAAAAATGCCAAAATGATGGATCTTGTATTCTCCAGGTCATTTAACCAACAGAGTCAACTATTGGTGTCATTATAAAACTAGGGTTATGTGTCCTAGGTTGTATGCAATGAAGTCTTATACAACTCATGTGTTTTAGTGGTTCCTTTTGGGGTTTTGGTTGGTGTGATTCCCATTATCTCTCTCTAATCTACAAAAATAAAATGCAATGCTAAAATACTGAAATGAAATACATGTAAGCTACTGAAACAAAGTTGTTGTAATAAAAATACTTTAATTGAATTTAAAATACACACACCAAATTGAAATACACACACCAAATTGAAATAGGAGAATTGAAATAACACACATTGAATTGAAATAGCAGCAAGAAATATACTAAGAAAGGAAATAAACAATTGCATTCAAATAAGCATTCAAATCAAAGCATTGAAACTTGAACTTATCAGAAATAACGAGCATGCATGAAACATAAATCCTCCAATCGCCTTAGTTGAGTAGGACCTTGTTCTTCCTTAGGATTGAGGTACTCTTAACACCAAAATATATTCAAAACAACATCAACTATATTGATTCAAATGAGTTCCAAAACATATTTCAGTATGAGACTGAAAGTAAACACTAACTGATATAAAACTGTATTGTAAATTACTATCATCAACTACTCAAATTATCTTCAAGAAGGTGTCTTTATAGACACAGTTAGTTACAAAACATGCCATGATTATAGGCACTGAATTCAACCAATAACAACCTCATTAAATCTCATTGAAATCCTATGATATAGCTAAAAACAGGATTCATGTTTGTAGGCTTGTTATGGAAAAATCCTCCATGATGGCATGATGGCTAAAGACTCAGCCTCCTTGATTGCAAATTCCTAGAATTGGCAATAAATGCACATTATTATCCTACACATGTCATCACATTACTCACATAAGCAGTTAGTAGGAATTTCTACGGTCAAGAGTTCACATGAAACAAAAACAAGAGAAATGCATCAACCTTACTTAGGATATAACTATATAAAACATCCCCCATGCACTAATTAACATTTTTAGGAATAAATCAATAGCCATATAGATGATATAATAGGTCAATTAATGCACTCATCGCCTGCCTTAAAAAAGAGATGGGACGTGGAGAAGATAGAGGAGTGTGACCATCATATGGTTCATCATCATAATAAGCTTCATTTGGGTCCCAATCATCAACATATGAAGGGTCTATAGTGGATTTTGGAATAACAAGCTTAACTTTAGGAGGTTCTTGCTGAGCATGGCATGATGATGTCAGATACCTTTGATTAAGGAGGAGTGAGATCATCTTTAAGAGGAGGTTTCTTAGTTTGACTTGGTAATATAATAGATGACTTAGTTAGAGGATGTGATTTAGAGAAAAACTTAAGAAGTGATTACTTTTTTTGATTTGGTAATGTTGTAGAAGATTATATAGGAGGAGGAGGTGAACTAATTTTGACAGGTTATCTTGGTGATACCGTAGGTGGTTGCTTAGGCATCTCTTGACTAACCGAAGAAGGCACAAAGGGGACAGACTTAGGAGCCCATGTGGATGTAGCAATTGGAGAGGATGATGTAACATGACGTTGGGTAGTGAATGAGATAAACCATTGACACTCAAGATTTTTGACTATACATTATAAGGCATAACAATCGTTGTCATTATGTCCATTAATTTGATGATAGTTGTAATATGGAGGACCCCGATACTTTGTCACCGATAAGGAGGATAGTTATGAGTAAAGCGCAAAAGTGATTAATCGCTTTCATTATGTCCATTGATTTGATGATAGTTATAATATGGACTACTATGATACTTTGTTAGCCAATAAGGAGGATAGTAATGAGTAGGTGGCAAAGTGATCAATTGATGACTAAGGAGCGCAGTAAGAATGTCATGTTTAGTATTACGCTCAAATATGAGAGGCTTAGGTAATGGCATGACCCGAGGTTCAACTATATGACATGTAGTGGACATAGATTGAAGAGGAGATGTAGAGGGAGAAAAACATGAGCCTGAGAAGCATCCTTAAGCTATTGGATTTTATATTTGAGAGATGTGATCATGGATTCCATAGCCATAAATTTATCTTGAAATAAAGCATGTAAAGCTTGAATTGAGTCCAATAGGGGTTGATTAGATGGAGACTCACTAGGGTCGTTAAATAGAAAAGAGAGCATAGGACTTAGTTCATGTGATAGTGTATTGTCATCATAATACTTGGTGTCTAGGTATTTTTGCAAAAACCTAGCAATTGGGATATCTCTTAAGTAAATCGATAAAAAAAACTTGAGAAACCTTACGACCCATGATAGAATAAATATGAGGATCCAAAGCGTGAAAGACGTCGGGTTCACCAAAATGATTAACTAAAAATGTGGATATATGATAGTTAATCTAATCTAGAACATGTAAATACAATAAATAAATGTAATAAGTAACTACAAATAATGACCCGTATAATTAAGCTAATGTAAATAGAAACCCTAATATGCAAGAAGAGTGAGGAAGTGACTCAGTTGATAAGAGGATCTCATTGGACTATTTTCCGAACAAATAGAATAATTGGAAGTAGGAATGACTATCTAGAGGTCCTAAAAAGGAAAGATCTAGACCGATTCTCAAGTCTGGGATGCACTGGAGAAGGACAGGGAACCTATGAGCACTATGGTCTGCAATATAGGTGCTCTGGTCTGTGTAGGAGGCCCAAAACTGATTTTCATAGGTTCGTAGGTAGTTTGAAACTCTCATTGTGTGTCATATTAGATTCTGATGCACTGGGTCAGTGTCACCGATAATCTAGGATGAAAGAAACCCCTGCAAGAGACCACGAGAAGTATCAAAACTTAAAAAAGAAGAAAGAAAATAAAGAGTTCAAATTGACCTCACCGCCACAATAATGGACTTACTAACTGATCGTTGCACTACATTCCAAACCCAAATGTAGTTCTAGTGTGTGTGTGAATCATGTGCCCTAGGTGCTCTTTTATCACCACACTTTTGAAGTAGCAAACAATAACTAGATGTAAAATCGTAGTAGAGGTGTGGATGGAATAAAATAGAATCCCCTCCTATACTTGTGTGATGTAGATGAACCAACTTTGTCCCTTGTGATGGAGCTAAATTTATGTAAATGATCTCCAAATTCCTTTGATGAATGCAACCCTAGGTGGATGATAGTAGTGACTAGTGCTTGGTCCCTCATTATGGTCTCATAACTTTATATTTATATGGTTCTCTTGATCTAATTTCATAATTAACCCCGAAATGGCCAACCACCAAAAAGATAAGAAGCTAAAATGGCTAGAAAGTGCCCAAAAAGTGGAAAAAGTTCAAAAAGGATCGGGATAATGCCCAGTGGGACCAAGTGCTCATGGGCGCCCTAGTCAAAGATAAAATAATAAGAAATGACAAAATTTGACTCGACATGCGGGTATAATGGGTTGGGAATGACGAAATAAATTAAATTAAGATGGCCAAAAGAATTTAATTAGTACTTTCTTCACTCAAAAACCTTCTAAATAGTAGTATGAGACTAGGATTAAATAGTGTCTAAAGTACATGATTTGTTTGTCTAATTTTTCCCCCACTTTATGTTAGTGAATGGAAAGCTCGGTAACATAAACTGGATAGAAATTTGTACCTAATAATCCATGTACAATGATGTAGAAACACGCAAAGGACTAGAAAAGTGTGGAATGACAAAAATATGATAGAGTGAGGAAAGTAAAGATGAAAAAGTCTAAAAAAGTGATGAGAGTGAACCTAGGGAAGAAACCCTTGTATAATTTTTATTGTGGTGTGGCTTGGAGGTGGGACGTTGGAGGGAAAATGGTGGAAGTGGAGGAGGGTTGGAGGTTACATGATGGATGGAAAATTGTGGAAGTTTAGAAGTAAAGGAGGGCTTGGTGGGTTGGAAGTTAGATTATGGAGGGAAAATGGTGGAAGAGGAGGAGGGTTATAGGTTAGATGATGGATGGAAAATTATGGAAGTTTGGAAGTGAAGGAGGGATTGGAGGTTATATAAAGAGAGAAGGTTGGAATGGAGGAGGGCTAGGTGTGTTGGAAGTTAGATGAAGGAGGGAAAATTGTGGTGGAAGTGAAGGAGGGATATGAGGGCTGGTGGAATTTATATTATGGAGGGAGAAGGGTGGAATTAAAGAAGGGATAGAGGGCTAGGTGTGAAGGTTGATGATGGTGGGAAAAGGTGGAAGTGAAGGAGGGTTAGAGGTTAGTAGATTGAGGGAAAATTACTTGGAAGTGAATTGGGAGATTGGGAAATGGGTGGAAAATAAGGAGGGCTTTAGAGGATTTGAAGGTTGGATGATGGAGGGAAAAGAATGGAAGTGAGGAGGGTTAAGGTTAGATGATGAGGAAAAATTATGAAGTAAATGGGAGTTTGAGGTTAGAAAATGGAGAGAAATGGGTGGAAAAGGAGGGATTTAGAGGCTTGAGGTTTGGATGATGGAGGGAAAAGGTGGAAGTGGAGGAAGGTGGAGGTTAGATGATGAGGGAAAATTACGGAAGTGAAGGGGAGGTTGGAGGTTAGATAATGGAGAGAAATGTGTGGAAAAGGAGGAGGTCTTTAGAGGCTTGGAGGGTTGGATGATGGAGGGAAAAGGGTGGAAGTGGAGGAAATTTGGAGGTTAGATGATGGAGGGACTATTGTGGGAGTGAAGGAGAGGTTGGAGGTTAGAAAATGGAGGGAAATTAGTGGAAAATAAGGGTGGCTTTAGAGGGTTGGAGGGTTGGATGATAGAGGAAAAGGGTGTAAGTGGAGGAAGGTTGGAGGTTAGATGATGGAAGGAAACTTACAGGGAGGTTGGAGGTTAGAAAATGGAGGGAAATGGGTGGAATAGAGGGAGGTATTTAGAGGGTTGGAGGGTTGGATGATAAAGGGAAAAAGGTGGAAGTGGAGGAAGGTTGGAGGTTAGGTAATAGAGGGAAAATTGTGGAAGTGAAGGGGAGGTTGGAAGTTAGATAATGGAGGGAAATGGGTGGAAAAGAGGGATGGCTTTAGAGGCTTGGAGGGTTGGATGATATAGGTAAAAGGGTGGAAGTGGAGGAAGGTTGGTGGATAGGTGATGGAAGGAAAATTGTGGAAGTGTGGAAGTGACGAGGGCTTTAGGTTGGAAGATGGAGAGAGAAAGGGTGGAAGTGAACTAGGGCTTGGATGATGGAGGAAAAAGGTGAAATTGGATTAAGGTTGGAGGTTAGATGATGAAGGGAAAATTGTGGAAGTGAAGGAGGGATTTGTGCATCAAATGAAGGTTAGATGATAGAGGGAAAATGGTAAAAGTGAAAGAGGGCTTGGACGGTTTGATGGTGGAGGGAAATTTGTGGAAGTGTAGAGGGCTTGAGGTTAGTGTTATCCATATTTTGCCCCCGCACCAAATATTGGATCAGTCACGACCCCGCATAGAAGGAACCTTAGAAAACTCATTCAAATCCTGTAAATTGGTCGCAGAAGGACTCAACTATGGGATAGTAGGGTCAAACAAGAAGGGGCAATGCCGCAGAAGAACAAGAAAGGAGAAGGGGAAGAAATTGTGAAGATCCGAAGACCTCAAGCTCGAAATGGTTTAGAAAAGGTCCAAAAATGACTAAGTATGGAAGAGGCAGCAGAAGGAGCCACGTGTCTTAACGGTGCTTCTCCAAAGGAAAACTTTGGGCCAGGTTTTCAAGCAAGCGCGGTGCCTCCACGTGTCATTCCAACGGGGGCAGAGTCATTTGAATAGTCAATGCACAAACAAGCCAGCGGAGGCTGCCAAGTGTCTTAATGGCACTGATTCAAAGATTGAATAAAGAGAAGGTTTCCAAATAAGCACCAGACTGACACGTGTCCCAGAGGAAAGTGGGGCGTCGGGGAAAAAGTTGATTTTTTTCCCTTTACCTCAAAAGGGGGTAAAAGTTGCAAAATGGCCCGCAACTCCACCTAGGGAAAATTCAGCACTTAGACCCGAGTCAAAGCCAAGGTGGGGAGTCAGGGAAAGAAGTGAAAGTTTTCCTTTCATTCAAAAGGCATAAAGGAAAAAGTTGGAGCACATCTCCCCAGCCAACCAAAGACTACCACGTGTCCCATATTAAAGAGGGGCCCATTTTTCAAACTGGTTTTCCCGCCCACTTGTACGGATTTGATACAAACTTTGAAGGGGCATATCTTTCGACTCAGGGCTCAAATATTGTGAATCTAACACCATTGGAAAGATCTCACTCACCCCACACAATGGAGGTCTGAGACTTTATTTTTGAGGAGGTTAGGTAAAGGAAATGGAGGAAAACATCTTCGGGCCTTCAATGCAGGATCCATCTGTCTCAACAACCAAATCGGATTCGATCTATTTCCGTCATTTCCTCTTCCTTCAAGGCACCGAACCAAGGATTGATGCAGTAAGGATGGTTTTTGGGGGCAAATTCCATCAAAATCATTAACAATGTTGGTTGAGTTTCAACATGTTCTTTTCCCGCTTCTCTCTCTCCTTCTTCTCTTAGGCTGAATCTATAAATTCGGGAGCAGGATTCATTCTAAATGGTTGGACATTCTTTGTTTTGCATGCTCCCTTCTCCTTCTAAAGCAAAGGGATCTATGGGATTCATGCCTTCTATCAAAATTACATTATGTTTATACCTCTTGCTACCTCAGTAATGGACTGTATCAATCTACAAAGCAATAAAACACATCTTGATCGATTTTAGATCCTTCTTGTCTCTTTTGCTTTCATCCGGTCTTTCATTACATATCTAGCTATCTACACTTTTTATTGTATGCATTTTTCTGGTTTATGTCTATTAGCAAAATAAGTGTTCATCATTCCTTTGCTGCATCACCTCGTAGTTTAGCTTTGTTTTAATTTCTATATTCCTTATATCCCTATCTCCTTGGTAAAGTTTAGATTAGGATTAAGAACAAATCCTCTGCACATGTTTCTACGTATGGACCTAAATAGAGGAATAAGGAACCAACTTCAATCTGAGAGCTTTCCCATTTTGAAGGTCCCACACCTTGGGAAAGTTCAATGTTACACAATCAAACAAAATGACTATGCCTTAGAAAAGTAGACCTATAGAACTCATTTGGGGTGCTGTGATTTCATGTTAAGATTAGTTGATCATGGAAATTTTTTGAAGTGAATGGGAGTTAAGAGGGTGTGCTTAGAGGGAATATAGGGTTTGATGATGAAGGGAAAATGTGGTAGTGAAGGAGGGCATAGAGGGCTTGGAGGTTGGATGATGGAGGGAAAATTTTGGAAGTGAATGTGAGTTTGGAGGGGTTGGGATTAGAGGTCTTAGAGTGTTGTAGGTTGAACGATGGAGTGATAAGGGTGGAAGATGGAGGGACAAGGATGAAAGTGAATGATGGCTTGAGGGTATTTGGGTAGGAGGTTAGATGATGGAGGGCTTGGAGGGTTGGATTATGGAAGGAAAAGGATGGAAGTGAATGAGGGTTTAGAGGGGATCGAGGTTATATGATGGAGGGAAAATATTGGAATTGAAGGAAAGTTTAGAGGGGTGGAGGTTGATGGTGGATGGAAAACGGATGAGGGGAAGGGGAGGTTTAGAGGTCTTGGAAATGATTGAGGGAGGTGAGGATGGATGTTGGATGATCAGTAAAGAAAGGGTGAAAGTGAAAGGGAGTTTGGAGGGGTAGAGGTTAAACGATGGAGGAAAGAAGGATTAGGAGAAGAGGAGGTCTAGAGGTCTTAGAAATGATGGGGAGGTTGAATAATGTAGGGAAAAGGTCATGGGAAGTGAAGGATGGATTGGAGGGTATTGCATGTGTTGGAGGTTAAATGATAGAGGGAAAAGGGTGGAATTGAAGGAGGGCTTAAGAGGGTTTAGGTTATATGATGGAGGGAAAATTGTTGAAGTGAAGGGGAGTTTGGAGGGTGGAGGATGGATGGGAGGGAAAAGAGATGAGGGGAAGGGAGGTTCGAGGTCTTGGAAATGATTGAGGAGAGGTAAGGTTAGATGTTGGATGATTGAGGGAAATGGTGGAAGTGAAGGGGATTTTAGATGGGTGGAGGTTTGACGATGGAGGAAAAGGGATTAGTGTAAGGGGAGGTTTAGAGGTCTTAGAAATGATGGGGAGGTTGAATAATAGAGGGAAAAGGTCGGGTGGAAGTGAACGATGGCTTGGAGGGCATTGTGGGTTGGAGGTTAGATGATGGAGGGAAAAGGGTAGAAGTGAAGGAGGTCTTGAGAGTTGGATGATGGAAGGAAAATGGTGAAATGAAGGAGGGCTTGAGAGTTTGAGGTTATATGATGGAGGGAAAATGTGGAAGTGAAGGGGAGTTTTGAGGGGTGGAGGTAAGATGGTTTAGGGAAAAGTGATGAGGAGGAAGGGGAGGTTTAGAGGTCTTGGAAATGATTGAGGGAGGTAAGGTTGGATGTTGGATGATCGAAGGGAAAGAGTGGAAGTGAAGGGGAGTTTAGAGGGGTGGAGGTTGGATGGAGGAAAAAGGGATTAGGGGAAGGGGGTTTAAAATTGGTCTTATAATTCTTCACTGGGATGATGGGGAGGTATAATTTAGAAACACCAATGATGAAGGGAAAAGGGTAGAAGTGAAGGAGCATGAAATTGTTACAATCTCACGGTTGGACGGTTGGAGGTTATAATATATCGAGTGTAACATTCCATAATTCTGTTGAAATCTATTCTGATATTCGCCCATGAAGATAGAGGGAATTTCTGTGGAAGTCAAGGAGAGTATTGAGGGTCAGGGCCTCTTTATTTAGGTTCAAGATTATGGATAGGATAGGAAATGACAATCATATTCCATGGCTTGAGGGCTTAGTTCTAAAATAAGATAAACCTTATCAGGTCTGGATGATGGAGGCGAAGGGGTAAAAAATCTTTATGACATCACTCTTTGTCCTTATTACAATTTATAGGGGCGGAGGTTCTCTACTTATCCCAAGATGGAGGGAAAATGGATGGGGAAGGGGAGGTTTAGAGGTATTAGAAATAATATATTCCTAATACTACATTAATAAAATAGAAAATACGAGGTTTTATGTCCCATGGAGGTCTTAAAGGGTGGGTTGAATGTGAAGAAGAGTTTTGTGGAGCGCTAGGTTGGAGGTTAGATGATGGAGGAATGAAATGGGATTTGGGGAAGGGGGGTTTATAGATGTATTAGAAATGATGGGGAGGTTGGAGGGGTGCTTAGTGGAGGGAAAATGGATGGGGGATGATTTAGAGGGAAAAATATTAAGGGAATTTTGGGGGTGGAGGGTTGGAGATTAGAAATGATGGGGAAGGGAGGTGACAAGGTATTTGAAGGGGAGGTTTAGAGGTATTGGGAAATAATGGAGGGGGTTGGAGGTTTTTTGAGGTTAGATGATGATGGAGGTATGGATGATGGAGGGAAAGGGTGGAAGTGAAGGGGATTTGGAGGGGTGGAGGTTGGATGATGGAGGGAAATGGGATTTGGGGAAGGGGGTTTAGAGGTATTAGAAATGATGGGGAGGTTGGAAGGCTTAGTGGTTAGATGATAGAGGGAAAATGTTAAGGGAAGGGAGGTTGGAGGGTTAGAGATCGGAAGATGGAGTGACAATATTTGAAAGGAAGTGAGGTTAGGGGTTGGATATTGGAATATGAATGGAAAAGAGTTAAAGGGAAGGGGATGTTTGGAGGGTTGGGACAAAGTGAAAAGGGTAGAATGAAAAGAGATGTTTGATGTTAAAGGATGGAAATGAAGGGTAATTTGGAGAGTTGTGAGGCTGGATGATTGAGTGTTTAATGTTGTAAGGAATGTTTGAGGTTTGGAGGGATGAATGGTGGAAATGAGGGTGATTTTGGATAGTTGCGTAGTGTTTGAGGGTTTGAGGTTTGAAAAGTGGAGGGAAAATTATTAAGGGGAGGTTTAGAGGGTTACAATAGAGTCAAAAGGGTATAAGTGAAAGGGATGTTAGAGGATAAAGGATGGAAAAAGGGAGATTTTTAGAGATGTGAGATTGGATGATGGATGATGGATGATGGAGGGAAAATATTTGATTGACATTAGACTTAAGGGAAAAGATTTGGTGAAGGTAAGGGGTGGTTTAGATGGATGTGATGGAGTTAAAAGGGTAGAATTAGAAGGGATGTTGAAGGGTTCAAATGATGAAGGGAAAGGGAATAAGTGAAAAGTATTTTGTAGAGATTTGAGTTTGGGAGGTTATGAGGTTGGATGATGGAGATAAAATGGTTGAAGGGAAGTGGAGGTTTAGAGGGTCAGTATGGAGTGAAAAGGGTAGAAGTGAAATGAATGTTGGATGTTATATGCTGGAGGATAAAATGTTGAATTAAAGGGGAGTTCAAAGAGTCAGTATGGTTAGATGATGGAGGGGAAAATGTTGAAGGCAAGGTTTAAAATATTTCATGGAGTGAAAAGGGTAGAAGTTAAAGGGATGTTAGAGATTGGACATTAGACGATGGATGGAAAAGACTTGATGAAGGAAAGGGAAGGTTTGTAAGGGTTGCGATGGAGTTAAAAGGGTAGGATCAAAAGGGATGTTGGAGGGTTAAGAAGATGGATGGAAACGGGAAGAAGTGGAAATGAGTTTGGAGAGATTTGAGGTTAGAGAGTTTCGAGTTGGATTGTGGAGGGAAATGGGTTGAAGGGAAGTGGAGGTTTAGAGGGTCTCATGGAGTGAAAAGGGTAGAAGTGAAAGGGATGGTGGAGGGTTGGATGTTGTACGTTAGAAGCTAAAAGGTGGAAATGAAGGGGAGTTTTGAGAGTTGTGAGGTTAAATGGTTGTGAGGGCGAATGATGGAGGGAAAAGGTTTGAACGGAAAGGTAGTTTGGAATTTTGAAGGTTGGACAATAGAGGAGAAGGCTAGAAGATAAGGGGAATTTGGAGGGTTGTGACATTGTGTGTAGAATAGAAAATGTTAAAAGGATTGAGGAAAAATAGTTGAAGGGAAGTGGAGTGTTGTGAGGTTGGACGATGGAGGGAAAGGGGTGGAAGATAAGGGAGTCAGGAGGGTTGTGAGGTTGGACAATGGAGGGAAAAGGGTGGAAGAATAGGATACTTTTGAAGGTTTAACGATAGTGGGAAAAACCGGAAGATCATGTTAGGATGAGAGATGGAAAATACATAACTTAACTTTATTAAATGTTAGGTTAACATAAATTAATACATGGAAATATAAATGTGCACATCATAGTAAAAGTAAATAACAACATAAAGAAAAATACACAATGACACAACATGTAACATGGAAAACCCCTAAATGGGTAAAACCACGAAGAATAAATCCACTAATTGAGAAACTTTTACACCACTAGTCTAGTAACTCCTCCTCACTTCTATTCCATGTTTTTACCAGGATCACCCGATTCATGTGATATATCTTGAATATGACCTATGGTCATATTTAAATAACCCGAAGGGTTATGACCTTCTTAAGTGATGAGGCACACCTTGATTTAATTAGTTAGTTAATTAGATTAACCAACCACCTAATATAAAGTTTATATTTAAATAATAAGAATATAGTTTATTTTATATTATTTAAATATAAACTATATATTATGATACACTTAATATTATAGTTCTAACACTCCCCCTTAATATTAAGTGGGGATCCATATGCCAACATTACCTGTTTGTACAACATGATTTACAAATCCATAAACCCTAAAGGTTTAGGCTAGCACATGTATTTGTGAGACTAAATCTCATTGTTTCTCATGGAAATATTTTTATACCGCATCTCTAGGATCCTTTTATAACACAAGGACCTCCTTTACAAATAGATGCACATTGACTGTATTTTCATAAACTCTATTAGATTTACCTAGTAAACTCTATCAATTTACATAGATCATACAATATCTTTTTTACAATGATTTAAAACCGAATAGAAGTATAGAGGAGGAGTCAAAAACCAGCCATTAGGAGGTGACATTGTCATGCACACTCCCCTCAATGGAAACTCTAAAAGGCCAAGCATTACATACACTTGCAGTATTTTACAACACACAATGGCTCGTAAACATAACTACAATCTTGATCTTTAGAAATGGAGATCTCTATCACTATAGAGAACCTTCTCTCGGATAACATGCATATGAACTTCAATATGCTTCATTATCTGATGTTGAACTAGATTCTTTAGCAAGAGTAATACAATTTTGACCACCACATAGAAGAGGAATACTTCCTTTAGCTTCCAAGTGTATCTCTTCTTTCAACCACTACAACCACATGACTTTTTTGCTTCTTCCATTGTACTTATCTACCTTAGTAGAAGAAATGAAGACTGTTGGTTTCTTTTTTTCTAAGTAATGGTTCCTGCACCAAAAAACTTGAACACATATCCAGATTTTTGTATCTAACACAACATCAACATGGTTAGAGTTACAATATCCATATAGACATCATAATAAGAATATAAATATTTATTGATTTCACTAATAACTATTTGTACTAGTTATATAACAACTAACATAATAATATTCTTTAACAACTAACCATGTTAAAATAAGTTGAAAAATTTCAACATACTATTCATGTAAAATATATATTAAATGCAATCAGTATTAGACGTCTCCAATACAAACACAAAGGCGTCCCCAAGTGTCTTTTGATATACATATAATAATATATTAGTAATCGAATAAATGTTTTATCAAAAACATATATATCTTCAATCTGACAAATGAGATAAGACTTGATAAATGAAAATGATATAATCAAATTATTCAAGAATAATCACAGTATTCACTGAAAACATAATCCACTAACTGTGGACACTTCTCATGGAGTTTGCTTCACAAGATGACATGTAAGCACCCTTTAATACATTTCATAGGTGGTAAAATTAAGTTTAGACATGTCATATATGATCAGTTTTTCATGCCAAAAAATGAACACAGTTCTATTTTTTAATAAACTATAAAAAAACGAAGCAAAAATTAAAAAACATATAATCCATTTTTTGTGTATGTTTTCAGTTGTAGCTACTTCTAGTTCATTTTTACTAACTCATCTGAGTTAATTTAAAAAAAAACTCCTTTTTCAACAATATACAAAATAGAAAATATACTTTTCATTTAGAAGTAATTTATAAAGCTATTATATTAGCACTATGATTATTCTCATTATCATCATCATTATCTTGATTTTGATCTGATTTATTCCATTTCTGATTTTTGAAATTTGACTTGTTTTTAAATTTACAATCCTCTTTCTTATGTCCAAATTTCCCACAATTATGACATTTACCATCAAAACTAACTTTTAAGTTTCCTGGTTTCTTGTTTTTATTAGGAGTTTTAAAAGTTGATTTTTTATTCTTGTTAATCCTAGAAGGTTTACCTTTTGATTTCTGAGCAAGAAGTGCATGTGTGGAATTTTATTTTAAATCAAAATTAGTCATAACATACTCTTCCTGAACCAGAGAGCACTAAGGGTTTGCAAATTTGGAATGTCTTGTTCTGATTGATATTTTAAATTCAAAATTGAAATGAAATTTCTAAATTTCTCATGAATATTTAACTGAATAATAAAATAAAGCAATTTATCCTTAATCAAATTACTGCTACATCCATCTAATTGTGATTTTATTTTTTTTTTTTTCTAAATAATTTATCACTTTTTCATCTCCCTTCATGGGAGTTTTCATAAGCTCTAAAATCAATTTAATAATTTTTAAAAAATGCGTACCTTTGTGCATCAATTCCAATTGAGCCCAAACCTCACTCGAATTTTTGGTTTCAATATGAAGTAGAAAATCATCATGTATGCTTCACAAAATAATGGACATCACCTCTTGTACTTTCTGTTGATACACAACGGATTGTCGCAGTTGCTTGTCTTCCGGTAGGAGCTCTCTCGGCCCATTCACAACTGCCCATAATTTGTGAGTCATGAATTTTGCCTTCAATCAAATCTTCCAAATGCTATAGTTGTTTTCATTCAACATCTGAGATTTATCAATTGAAAATTGATTAGACCCCATTTTTGCGTAAAATAGAAATAATTAATAAACAAGGATTAAAATAAGAGTTTAATAGAAGTCCCCTTGTCGTATTTTAATCCTCGCAATCAACACGATCGATTTTCACCAAAAATAAGGTCTTGTTAATTGAACAATCTATACACAAATACGTTAGAAATGATATAAAAATAAATTGAAATGAAAGATTTTTTTAGTTTTGTAAGAAAATGAGGAAAAAAAAACTAGTCGTATCATATCATTTTAAATAAAACGATACTATTTTATTATTTTTTACAAAAATAATTTTTATAATTTGTTTATATTTTTGAAAAATAAAGAAATAATTCATATATACATTTTTCAAAAAAAATGTTGGGCCTGAATTGAGTAAGTCCTAAGGAAGAAGTGAGTGCGTGGGGAGGTAGTAAAGAAGGAAGGCACTCAAGAAAAATCACGCAAGGGAAAGGCATAGGGGAGAAGAATTTGGCACAAGGAGCAGGAAGGTTTGGGGACTTAGCCATATTTTGAAGAAATTATCATAAGAGAAACAAGTGAAAAGCCCGAGTAGGCGTGAAAATGGATAAGGTGTTAACATGGAGCCTTGAGGTCAAGAAAAGAATATTCCACGTAAGGAATATTCCCAAGATGATCATTACAAGTAGTGGAGGCATTTGCAAGCTGACATAGGCATTCGACCATGGAGGACCACACTTCCACTTGGCATGTGATTTGTTCATGAAGGAAACCAAGGTGGTGCATCCAGATCCTATTTAAAGGAGTGCTTGGGTCCAAAATAGAGGAGAGTGATAATGAGGTGTTGGGGAAATGAAGAGTTAAAGGAGGTAATGAAGTGTTGTTAGAATGTTAGGAGGGTTAAAGAGGGTTTTAAGTGGTAACAAGGTGTTGCAGGAATACTTGCAAGGATGTTATTGAGCATATATGCATGGGTTTGGGTCTGAACAAGAGTTGTAATGGGTAGAATAGCTAAGAAATATCTCTCTCTATAGAGTATTTTTGTAGGGTTTAAGATAATATTCCTTGATGTATTTGGTCTATATGACCCTTATGATGTAATGAGGCCATTGTAAATGTTTATAAATCAATATATGTGTGTGATTTTGGTTATTCATGTTCTTAAGTGTAAACCCTTGTGTTCTTCATATTATTCTGAGTCAGATCTAGTTTCATTATGCTTATTTACAATGTTCATTCCCATTTATGATGCATCTATGCACATATTTGTTATTTGTATCTTATGTTTTGAGTGAATTTCTATATTTCCATTCTTGCAACTCATTCTCCATCAATAGCAGAACATTCTCGCAAGGCTCACATAAAGGAGGGGCTCGGCACCCACACGCTCCTTGGTGAGCACCTAGCGCTTGTTGGGTGATAGGCGTGGCACTTGGGGTAGACAAAAGGCATATGAAGAAATTACTACACTTTGGTCCCGCTTCCAGACCTCTTTTTTGAAGCTGTTGTGAGAATGGGGTGTGATGACGGATCGCTTGACCTTGGACAACGTCGAAGCATGGCTTAAAAGCATGAAGGATGAGTTTTCTCATATATTTAACAGTTAACCTAAGTTTGATGCATGTAAATCGGTGGAGGAGAACCTGTATCACGAACTCTATGAGACATTGTTTTTTTGTTTGGCAATGTAGTTGTATGAATGGATTTTAGAATATACATCTAGGTCAAGTAGGTACTATAGACCTCGTGTATGAATCCAAGATGATTATCAGAGGCTGCATGATGTCGATCTAACCTGGACCTATGTTGTTGATCACTGGTGGAGTAGAGTTTTGACTAGTTATACCTTAGAATACACAATTTCTACAAATTCTTTCCCAGCTATTGTTGAGTTTGAGTTCTTGAGGGAGCCTAGAGGATCGTTCTTGCATGTTATTCCACTGCTATCAAGATCTGGTTATTACTTTGAGTTTGGAAGCCTTCCCGTGACTCGCTAATCTCCTTCTAGGTGTGGAAGCTAAGCGTGGTAGAGGATGGCAGACCTTATGGCGAAAATGGTGAGAAAGGAGAGGTGGCTCAAGTATAATGAAGCTTAGGAGAGGGAGTTGGCAAGATAGTGCGAAGATGTAGGATTGATGGATTTATGGAGGCAGATATTGTGGGAAGGATTTGAGGTTGCACGAGGACGTGGAACCCGAACAACCTAAGCTACCCCATCTTAGCAAATGTGGAAGACAAACCCCCTCAGCTTCTTGAGAGCTCATCATATGAAGAAAGGATGAGAACCGTATGCATGCATCTTAACCCACATGACCACTGACCCTTGCGCTTAGTTTTCCACCTCTGAAATAAGTTTTGATAATCCAGGTTGGTATTAGTATTGGTAGTCAAGCGACACCTAGGAGGTATAATTTTTCATTTGGTACATCTATGGCTACATAGTCATTTCCGTATTTGGAGGTATCCTATCTGGTACGACATTTGGGCAAGGTGTGGTTCCCAAAGTTTGGGTATCATGTCTAGAAATGGTGCAGGAAACACATCTAGGAGTGGGTCAACTTCACAAACTGTCGGCACACGCTTAGCATGGTGTGGGTTCATAGGGTGCAACTATGTTAGGCCCCTTACCTGCGATAGGAGGAGGATCTAGTGGATTTGAAGGAGTTGGCACTAGTGGATCTAGTGGTGTTGGAGGTGGTGGAAATATTGGAGGAGGCCAAGGTTCTGGATTTGGTGGGCAAGGGCCTCAACAACCTCAGCAGGTATTTTTGAGATGTCTTTACATTTTCCTGATTACAAGGGTGTGGAAGACGCTACAGAGCATGTGCACAAATGTGAGTTGTTTGGCACACGAAGGGTATCACTGCACTATAAAGGAAGGTGAGTTAGTTTGTAACTACATTGCAAGGGCATGCGCATAGCTGGTATAGGAAGTATGATCCACACTAGACGGTGGTGGATTACATCGCACTACATGATGCATTTTTAACGAAGTTCCACATCCTTGAGTTTGAATAGAAGAGCATCAACGACGTTGAAGGAAATCTAACAAGGGATGACAAAATTTTGTGGGAGTATGATGCATACTTTAAAACTCTTCTATCAAATTTGTCTTATGATATTCACCCATCTCATCATGCTCAGTGGTTTTTCGGAGGGATGATCACTACGTTCAAGAGGGCACTTCCACATAAGACCTTCACAGATCCGCACAAGGCCCTAGAGGCTGCCTTGTGTGCTGAGGCCATAAGAAGCATTCATACCAGCGTTAGTCCATTTCTTAAAGCCTAGAACATTGCCATGGCAAAGCAATGGAGAAATTGTCTATGCACTTGGCTCATGAGACACACAATGGGTTATGGTGTATGGAATGTAAAGTAGAGGAGCACGCCATAGATAGTTTCCCACAAAGATTAGTGTGTGCCATGTTAGAGGACCGTGAGATTTTCCACGGAGATCATGATGCAAGTAGATGTTCATTATTAATGTAGCGCGATCCGTAAGAATGTGTCCTGTTATTGCAAAATTTGCACCTTTACTACTCATGACACCAAGGATTGTAGATTGATTGACCGTGATACATGATGTGATTGATATTAGTGTACGTAGGACCAGCGTTGCCAATAGTTACAAGGATGAAGGTCACCATTATGAAGGGTGCACAAATGGGGAGGTCGTGGAAGAGGCTTTTAGGTGGATTTCAAGGCCGTGGCAATCATAGAGGAGGAGGAAGTGAATTTCCTCATGGAATCTGTTATAATGGTGGATCTACGAACATTATAAGTGTGAGTGTCTCGATTTTTACAGTAACACTCTTGGTGTGGGAAGAAGCACAGTATGAATAATTCCTAATTTTTTAAACACATGAGCTAAGCGTGGAAGGATAAAGGCACTATGATGGTGAGCGTAAAGCGTGTTGATACGCAGTGGATGTCAAGGGTGGTGCATGGGTCGAGTTAGAACTGTATTAGTGACAACGCAAGTTGAGGCTGCACGTGCCAAAGAGATACCAAAGCGGCTAAAACTGGTTACAAGAGAAGATGTGGTGCATGGGAAGTATCTGGACCCTATGCATCAGAAGGAAGTTTATCATGAAACCATGGATGTTATTTAAAACCTACAAGAAGAGATCTAGTTCATGAAGGAGACGTCGCTAGTTAGAAGAAGAGGAGTGTTAAGGCTCCATAAAAGGATCTGATTGAAGTTAGGGAGGTATGCAAGATGTTGAGACAAGAGAATATCATCCCTCTATTAGGAGAGTGGCTAAGAGGAAAAGTACCAAGCACCGAAGGAGAGCGCGAGAGGTAGGTTTTGCATGCTAATCTGCCTCCTCACAGTCTTGACTATGATAAGGAGATTACCTTGAATTCAGTTATTGATGGATGGCTCCTGAATAATATTCTGATTGACATGGGTGTAAAATTTAATGTTCTCACCTTGGACGCATGGAATCAAATGGGAAGACCTCAATTACAATCGTCTTCAAATTTGATGTATATAGCTAATGAGACAAAGGTGATGCCCATTGTTGTTTTAAAGTATGTTACTATAACTATCCAAGGGGAAAAATTCACTAGAGACTTCGAAGTCTTGGCACTTGTTAAGGTGGACAACTTTCTAGCATTACTTGGGCACCTGTCGTACTATAAGAACAATGTTGAATTACGTTTCAATAAGGGGTATATAAGTTTTGAGAACAAGGAGGAACATGTTATCATTCCTTTGAAGGATGGAAAGTCAGCGCCCTATACTGAGCCCTTGGGAGAAGAAGACATAGACAAAATCTATGTGTGCACTATCCGAGGTCAGTGCAACCAATAAAAAAAGGTGTTATTCAAGTGGGAATATGCTCAATCTATAAGTGATACAACTAGTGTGGAATGTGATAATTGGGTGCACGGGACATATGTGTTATTCAAAAGGCGATTAAAGAAGCTTTGTAACAAGAGTAACAAAGGTGCACTCACTCGAGCGCACCTGGAGGAAATTTGTTGCCAAGTTACATTAGGGGAGACAACCCTAATGTTTTCTTACAAGCAATGGAGACCTAGTGGAAATGTGAGATCGAAAGGAGAAGTATGATTAGCTATACTTTTCTCGGGACCATAACATGTTGTGGGTGACCCATCATGATAACCTTCTAGAGTAGCATGAGGTGAGAATCATGTTCTTTGTTAGGTTTCTCCAAAGCAATGCACCTACTGCTATACAAGACTATCATGGGAAGGAACTCACCTTGTTTCACATCCAAGACATGTGAGAAGGCCTAGGATGGAAGGTGTGGAATCCTTTCCTCCATCTTTATGGGTGCATAAGCTTTACTCCACCTTACAAGGTTGCGCGTGCATGGTACATTCATTCAGAGTTGTGCCATCGGAGCGAAACCTGGCAGATTTGACAACCTGATCTCATTTAATCTTTTGAGTATCGGATTACTAAGCCATCATTGGATAAGATGTTGCAGGTTGTTAAGTGCTTAACTATGGGAGATAATGCCATGGTAGAGGATAGAGTATTGGATTTATTGGGTGAACCTAGTTTGGAGGTGCATTTCAATGAGGAAAAGTCAAAGGAGGTACAACTTGAGCGTGCATGCATGGAAAAGGAGAAAGGAAAGTTGGTCTACATGATAGACGGTGAAGAGGTGGAAAACTTGGATGTTAACCATACTGTCGGTACACGAGGTTATGGATAGTGCTAATACGGAAGCATGTGCCTACCATGACCCCTAAAACCAAGAAGGTTAACATTGGCTCGGAGGTAAAATCTAAGGAAGCTATTATTGAAGATTACTAGACAAAAAGGGAGGTTTCAATTATTATTGATTTGTTGCATGAATTCCATGATTTATTCCCACGTGGGTACCATGAGCATAAAGGAGTTCACCACTCTTTGAGATAAATGAAGATCAAGGCTAAAGGAAGGTGCACGCAAAATTCGGAAGAGACCTTATCAAATGAATTTGAATCACGACTCAAGTTCAAGGAAGAGATTGACAAGATGATCGCATCATGGCATCATTGAGGTTGTTGAGGAATCAGAGTGGATAAGTCCAATGGTCATCAGCATTAAGAAGGATGGGAGGATAAGGATTTGCGTTGATTACAAGGATTTGAATGCGGTGTGTTTCATTGATCCTTTTCCAACCCCCTTCACCGAAGAGATCTGGAAGGAGTAGCTGGGCGTGAGATCTATTATTTCATAGATGGATTCTCAGGATATCATTAGGTTATAATTGCAAAGGAGGACCAAGAAAAGAAAACTTTCACCACTGAATGGGGAATTTTTCCTATACGGTCATTCTTTTTAGATATAAGAATGCGTCTGTTGTGTTTTTGTGCATTGTGGTTCAAGCATTTCAGGACTTCATCCACAAGTTTCTACAAGTCTACCTGGATGACTAGATAGTATATGGATTGGTGAGGGACCATTGTGACAATCTGAGGTTGATGTTTGAGAGATGTTGGTAGTTGAGTATATCTCTCAACATTAAGAAATGTGTTTTCACTACTCCATTTGGCACCCTGTTAGGACATATCATATGTAAAGAAGACTTGTTAGTGGGTCTACCAAAGTTGTCGTTATTGTGGGTTTGGGGAGCCTACCACCCGAGTGAAGTGCACAAATTCCTTTGGCATATACGGCGTATTATTGGAAATTTATTAAGGGGTATGTTAAGATCATCGCGGTGTTGAGTTATGGAGCTCAATTACTTCGGTTTAACATGCAATATTAAACTTGCAACAAAACACACTATAACCGACATCGCTTATGGAGGGATCAACATCGATCACCTATGACTAGCATCAATTAAACAAGGAGGAATCGACATCGGTTAGGGCTAACCGACGTCGGTTACCTGTGTGTGATTATTTTTATTTAACTAGCAGAATTAGATCTAATTTTAGTATTAAAGCAAATCTATTGATTGTAATTACATGCCTAAGTGCCCTAAGTTTGTATATGCATATATAAGTAGAAAAGATAGGTTTAGAAATAGAAGAATTGAAGAAGTTGATGATTATTGTGAAAATAATTGTGAGAGAGAGAATTCTTAGAGAAGAAGCAAAAACTTGAGAGAAAGAAAGTATTGCACATCGAGAGGTGTAGAAGATTGTAAATCTTCATTGTATATCTTTTGAAAGCTTTGGATAATAGATTGGATTATTTCTTGGTGGATGTAGCTCACACTTTGGGTGAACCACGTTAAATTTGGTGTTCATTTATATATTTTGTTTCGTATATTTTTTCCGGTAGAATATTCACTTTTATTGCATGTATGCTTAGATCTCGATATATTATCTGTATAACCTTGTGTTAACCCCAACAACTGGTATCGAGCTTTGTTTGAGCATTTTTTATGATGATTTACTCACATAGGATTTTTTTATTGAGTGGGAGCTACAACAATGGCGAATAAAACAAATACAGGTCATAGAAGTTTGATGGCCGAAATTATCAATTTTGGAAGATGTAGATTGAAGATTATCCAGTATCAAATATATTTATACTTATTGTTAGATGAAAAGTCTAGACCTACGAATATGATTGATGAAGAATGGAAGATTCTTGATAGAAAGGCTTTGGGATCTTTAAAATTGAGTCTAACAACATTCGTGGCTTCCAATATTACGTAGTGACATCTACATAGAGTTAATGAAATCTCTTACTAATTTATATGAAAAACCTAGTGCTTCAAATAAAGTTTATTTGATGAAGAAACTATTTAGTTCTTAGATGCATGAAGTGGATCTGCATCTAAGCATTTGAATGATTTCAGATCTATTATAAATAAGTTAAAATTAGTTGATATCATGTTTGATAATGAAGTGAAAGCACTTTTATTCTTATCTTCTTTTCTAATAGTTGGGATAACTTGGTAATGATTGTTAGTAATACAACATCTGCTAATAATATTTTGAAGTTTGATGATGTGGTTAGTATAAGCTTGAATGAAGAATTTTTTTGAAGAATGCTTTGAATGTAGCAAGCAAAGACATGCGAAGGAGAGATCCAAGAGTAAGAATAGTGGAAATCAAAGTCAAGGGATGGCAGATCTAAATCCAGAGGTAATGGAATTACTTGTTGGAAATGTAGAAAAAAATGACATGCAAAAATATTTTTGGTCAAAGGATGAGGAGAACTAACACCTAGACAAAGGTAAAGAGGCAAATATTAAAACAAAGTTAATACAAGATGCTCTTATTCTTTCTTGAGATAATATAATAGAATAATGAGTTTTAGATTTAGGAGCTTCTTTCCATACACCCCTAATAAAGGTTATTTCAAAAATTATGTTCAAAGTAATTTTGGGCATGTTTATTTGGGTGATGATAAACTTTGCATTATTATTGGTAAATGAGAAGTTCATCTGAAATTACGAAATGGAAATACATGGGTATTGAAAGATGTGAGGCATGTGTCAAATCTCAAGAGGAATCTTAGTTTTGCATGGCAACTTGGTGAACCCGGTTGCATGGTTACATTCACAAAGATACTCTTCCAAAGTCACCAAGGGTGCTTTTATTGTTGTGGCAAAGGTAAGAAGGTAGAAACGTTATATTTATCTACCCGTATTCTTTGATTCTTTTCTACATTATCAACTTCAGATTTAGATGCATGCATGTGGTATAATCGGTTGGGCCATATGAATCAAAAAGGAATGCGAGATCTTAAAGGCTAAGGGTAAGTTATCGGCTTTGAAATATTTAGATCTTGATTTATGTGAGCATTGTGTCTTTGGAAAGTAAAAGAGAATGATATTTCTCAAAGTTGAGGCAACTAAGAAGGAGCAAAAATTGGAGCTTGCACACTCATATGTGTGGGAACAGCCCATGTAGCCTCTCATGGAGGATCCTAGTATTATGTTACTTTCATTAATGATGCTATAAGATAGGTATGGGTTTATTGTATTAAACATAAATATGATATTTTTGATACTTTTAAAAGATGAAAAGCCCTTGTTGAGAATAAATCAAATTCAAAGTTAAATTGTCTTAGATCGATAATGGTGGTGAATATTGTAGCAAGGATTTCAATTATTATTGTTCGAATGAATGAAATACGTATAGAAATGATGGTTCCAAGAACACCACGGGAGAATGGTATTGTAGAAAAAATGAACATGGCAATCATGTAACGTCTTTAGAAGTATGAGGATACATGTTGGATTGCCCTTGCAGCTTTTGGGCAAAAACAATTTATACAAATGTTTTATTTGACTAACAAAGGGGCCTTCAAGATCACTAGATAGAAGAATACCAAAAAAGCTTGGACCGGAAAAGAGACAAATATTTCTTTTCTTAAAGTTTTTGGTTTAGAAGTTTTTGTGCATATTGATAGGAAAAATAGAAAAAAATTAGATGCAAAATCAAAGAGATGCATTTTCATTGGTTATGGATTTGGTGATTTCGATTCCTTTTTGGGATTTAGAGAATTATAAAATTATTAGAGTCGTGATATTGAATGGAATGAAAAGAGAATGTACAGGATCAAATTTTGGTACCCAAGAATGAACCGGTTAAGAAGTTTGTGAATGAAAATGAACTCTCGATTTAAAAATCATCTACGATAGGGTTACACAGAGAATCGATGTCGGTGACCCACGACCGCATCGGGTCATCTAAACCAAGATGTCGGTTACATAAGAGCCAAACCGACATTGGTTAACCGAACCGGCGTCGATTCTGAGTGACCAGTTGGTCATTGTTAGAAGTGGATACAAATGTCCTAGAAGTCCAGAATGAGCCTCTCGGTACCCCAAACTTGTGAGAAGGTTTCAAAGGGTAAGTAAACCTCTAGAAAGATTTACACCTTCTCTATTTTATTTATTATTAACGATAATGGTGATCCAGAAATTTTTGAAGAAGCAATGCATGATAAGACCCACATGCAGTGGGAGCATGGCATGGATGAGGAGATGGACTCCTTGGAACAAAACCAAACTTGGGATTTGGTTAAGTTGTCAACATGTAAGAGGACATTGCAGAACAAGTGGGTTTATAGGATCAAGGAAGAAGAGGGTGGATAGAAAATGTACAAGGCAAGGCTTGTGTAAAGGGATTTGCACAAAAAGTAGGTATTGACTTTGGTGAAATATTTTCTCTTATTATAAAGATGACTTCAATTCATATTATATTGAGTTTAGTTGCGATGTACATAGTTTACATTTAGAGCAACTATATGTGAAGATAAATTTCCTTCATAGTGATTTGGATGAAGAGATTTATATACAACATTGCTTGGGTATGAACTCAAGGGTAAAGAGAAATTAGTGTGTAGGTTGAAAAAGATCCTATATGGGCTCAAGAAAGTTCCAAGGCAATGGTATATGAGGTTTAATAGTTTCATCCATGAGCATGGTTACTTAAGATGTGAATATGATTATTGTGTTTATTTGAGCTTAGAAATAGGAGCTATATTATTTTGTTAGTGTATGTGGATGATATGCTTATTACATGATCTAGTATTCAGGACATTGGTGAGCTTAAAGGAAAGATAGATCACACATTTTCTATGAAGGATTTAGGAGCTACAAAAAGAATCATTGGCATGTAAATACATAGAGACAAGAAGAATAAGAAATTGTTTTTGTTTCAATAGGCTTTATCAATAAGGTGATGGAAAGGTTTAAAATGCAAGATTCAAAACTGTAAGTACACCTATGGCAGGACACTTCAAAATGAGCAAAAATTAGTGTCCTTCATCACATGAGGAGGTTAAATACATGACACGAATATCATATGCTTCAGCAATTGGAGTCTCATGTATGTTATGGTTTGTACCAAACCAAACATTTCACAGGCATGGGAGTTGTGAGTAGATTTATGGTCAATCCAGTAAAGAGCATTGGAAAGTATTTCAATGGATACTCAAGTATTTGAGAGGGACATCTACCATGCAGCTTATGCTATGGAGGTTCGGATATTTTTATGTGGCTATGTTGATTCGAATATGGTGGAGATCTAGATGGCATGAGTACTACTTGTATGTATTTTCATAGTAGGTGGGGCAGTAGTTATGTAGATTTTGAGATTGAGAAGGTTGTGGCTTTGTCTACTATAGAGGCAAAGTATGTTACAATTCTACAGAGGTTAGAAAGGAGATGATATGGATGAGAAGATTCATGAAAGAGTTAGGAAAGGAGCAAGATGATTGCAAATTGTTCAAGAATAGTAAAAGTACAATTCATTTGGCAAAGAGAAACACATTCGGTTGAGGTACCACTTCATACGATAGGTATTGGAGGATGGACAACTAAAATCTGAAGAAGATTCATATGAGTGAAAGCCACACATATGCTAATGAAGCCATTAGAAAAGAGAAAAAGGAGCTACACACCACTTCATTGATTTTGAGTTTGAGACTTGAAGAGAAAGAAACAAAGCTAAGGAAAGGATCCAAGAATGACATGTACGGTAAAGTGCAGTAATTTATCTCCAAGTGGGAGATTGTTGAGTTGTGGAGCTCAATTAATTCGATTTAGCATGCAATATTAAAATTACGGAAAACACAATAACCGAGCATTGGTTATGGCTAGCGACGTCGGTTACTTGTGTGTGAGTTTTTTTTAACTCACGGGAATTAGATCTAGTTTTAGTATTAAAGCGAGATCTAATTATTGTAATTACATGTATAAGTTCCCTAAGTTTGCACATGCATATATAAGCATAAAAGCTAGGGTTTAGAAATTCAAGAATTGAAGAAGTTGATGACTATTGTAAGAATAATTGTGAGAGAGAGAATTCTAGAGAAAAAACAAAAACTTGAGAGAAAGAAAGTATTGTACATCGAGAGGTGTGGAAGATTGTAAATCTTCATTGTATATCTTCCAAAAGATTTGGATAGTAAATTGGCTTGTTTCTTTGTGGATGTAGCCCACATTGGGTGAACCACGTTAAATCTAGTGTTATTTATATCTCTTGTTTCATATATTTTTTTGGTAGAATATTCACTTTTATTGCATGTATGCTTAGATTTGATATATTATCTCTGCACAACCTTGTGCTAACCCCAACACCATTGGAGGAGTTTCGAAGCACAAAAGTACATTTCATTGGGGAGAGGCACAATAGATAGCATTTGACACATTGAAGAATAGGCTTATCATTGTGCCCAAGTTATGCTTTCCTTCTTGGGATAAGCCATTCCATGTACATGTTGATGCTTGATGATGGCAATTGGAGCAGTCTTAACACAACCTAGAGAGGGAATTGTTGACCATCCCTTGTGATTTTCTAGTAGGAAGCTAACCCCACAAAACAAAATTATACTACCACGGAGCATGAGGAATTATCAATGATCTACGCGTTGCACAAATTTAGGCAGTATTTGTTAGCGACACCTTTTATCTTTTATATGGACCACATGGCCTTAAAGTACTTGGTTAACAATATCATCATACAGGAACATATGCGGGAAGGTCCTCTTGTTTCGGAGTTTGAGTGTGTGGTTGTAAAATCAGGTAAGAGTAATTTGGGGTCTAACCATTTATAAAGGATTGACTCAGGAGAGGACATGCAGAGCATTGAGGATACAATGTCAGATGCACAACTGTTCAGATTGCAGCGTGTGTCCTCTGATTTGGAAGATATTATTGTGTTTCTCAAAATGGGTGTGGCATCGAGGGAAAGAAAGCGATTAGCTATGTGCGCCACACCACCGCATGTTAATTAGTGGAGACTCATACAAGTTAGGTCGCGACGATGATTTGCATCGACAGTGTGCTTGATAATGAGCGCACTACAATCATGGAAGAGGCTCATGGTGGAATTGCAGGAGGACACTATGGGGGAATGCGACTGCGCACAAGATCCTCTTAGCTAGCCTTTGGTGGGAGACATTTTACAAGGATTGTATTAAATATTGCAAGGCCTATGATCATTTTCAATGCCTTGGTAAGCTAGGAAAAATGGATGAAATGCCATTAAGACCAATATCTAGTGTTGAACTGTTCAAGAAATGGGCAATTGACTTTGTAGGCCCTATTTCACCTGTCGCGTGAAGGACAGGTTCACACTATATCATTACTTGCACAAATTATCTAATACGGTGGGCGGGGGTAGTGCCTACGAGGGATTGCATGGTGGCCACAATAACAAGATTCATGTGGGAAAATATAATCAACAAGTATGGGTGCCCTCTGAGTTTGACTAGTGACTAGGGTACTCATTTTTTGAATGAGACAGTCAGGATTTTGTTGGTAGAGTTCATGGTGGCTCATCACAAGACTACTCCTTATCACCCTCAAGCTAATGGGACTCTTTGAGGCATTTAACAAGATATTGAGTCATACACTTACCAAGATTTGTGATGTTGGGAGGAAGGATTAGGATGACAAAGTCTCGGTCGTGCTATGGGCATATAAAACAACTTATAAAAGATTGAACAAATCCACACTTTATTTCAATTGGTGTTTGGCGCAGACGTTAATTTTTCGGTAGAGTTCATGCTACCCTCTTTGTGTATTACGTGTATAGGAGGATTGGATGACGAGTAGGTGTTGCGAATCGCATTGATAAGTTGATGGAGTTGGATGATAGACGATCCCTTTCTAGATGGAGTCGAGCAATCCGAGAAGCCACAACAAAAGGCATGACATGATCATCACATTAAGAATAAGTAATTTGAGGTTGGGCAGATGGTTTTACTTTATGATTCTAAGTTTCTACGCCATCCTAGGAAGCTCAAAGTCCATTGGTTGATGTAGTATATTATATCCTTCAATCTTGGATTAAGCGCATTCCAGATTCTGAAACATTGGATGGGAAATGGTTGCCAAGTTATTTCAATGGGAGTAGGTTGAAGCCCTACTATAAATAAGGCTTTTGAGTATTTGTAAATAATGCAAAGATTGTCAGGATTTCCCTTAATGCATGTTTTCCTTTCTTTATGTTTCCCTTTCTCGTTGCTTTATTCATTTTGGTTTCTTTTGGGCACATGTGTGCGCCCGGTAGCTAATTACATCATCAAGGTGTTATGCGTAGAGGACCATGTATATTTTTAGTGTGGGTGAAACATAAAGGTTAAGTTCGAGAAAAGGACGCGGTAAGAGTTGGAGAAAGTGTGTGGAGCAATGTTCAAGTAGTTTCAAGGTTGTAAATTCAAACGCGCGTGGGTTCGGAAAAAGTGCGCGTAATAGAGGTGATCAATAAAGAAAATTGGTGTCAAAAAGGCTTTGAGAAAACCACATTAAGAATATAGAAACGACTTCCTACACTAGTGGATGGAGAAGTTGAATTCACCGTATATCAGCATTTCTATCTCGGCAGGTTTACCTTGACAGATGGCACCAAGGTTCCTTGGTGTAAATTTCCCTTCTCCTTCACAACGCAGTATTTTCAAGGTGTGGTAAACATGTTTAAAGAGGCAAAGAAACTTAGATTTGATCTAAGTGTTGTAGATCAAGATCACCACGAGATGCGTCAGACCTTGGTGTATCCCAAGAAGTGCGCATATGTAGAGAAGTATGTATCTCATGACGTATGCATGATAAAACTGATGACATTGCCTATTGTAGGTAGGACGGCGGCAAGGGTGTATGTGTGGCTAAGGCCCAAGTTTAAGAAGGGTGCTTATGTTGAGGATGATGTCTCTATCCCAGAAGACCCCACCGAGAGAAAGAAGAAAGTAGTAATTAAGAAGAGAGAACGAGAAGAGACTCTTGCAGAAAAGGCACCGAGTGCGCGTATAGTACAAACCGTAGGGGTGTGGGAGTCAAAGGGCGCGTACAAGCACCTACGTTCGACGAAAGAAGTCTCCCATCGTGTAGTAGTCATGAGAGAAAGAAGAGAGTTTCATATGAGAGTAGTCACTGAGAAGGAGGATTCCCCTGTGTTGGAGTCACTAGTGAAGAAAAATCAAAGGGTGGCGCGAGTTGAGACTCGGAGAGAGACAGAGAGAATGAAAGGAGATGGCAAGACAATGAAGAGTGCGAGGAAGCTCAGAATCCTCATGTGTACAATGTACATGAGTCTAATGAAGAAGGGGATGAAGAGGAGAAGGAATATGAAGAGGGCGCCTATGCCAAGGGAGGAAGTGAGGAAGTAAATATGCAAGGTTAGAAGACCCCGACCCCTACCAAGAAACAAATAAATGATACAATTGAAAAGGAGGTGGTGGGTATTATACGAGATCTAGTGGACCAAGAGGTTGAGTGCAACATCAATGAAATATTGAGGAAAATAGAAGACAATGCGAGCATGCAAAAGTAATATGGAAGTATGGGTGGAGACCCCAACTTAGTAATTAGTATCCCCACAATAGCGCACATGGGTGGAAAGGGTGTAGTAGTGACGCAAAAGCACACCATGACTTATATTAATGATCTAAACAAATTCATGTACACGTGGTTCTACTGATGCAGTGCCCACAGACTAACTCCTCACTTGGTCATCTTTTGATGAAGAGAGTGCGTACCCGTGCACAAGAAAAATGTTGTCCTAGGATTTTGAGTCCCACGTCGATGAGCCCGAATCGAGGTAGATAATGGGGCATTAATGAAGACACCAAGCATTGAAGGAATGAACCCCCTTGTAAATACTTAGCGGTTGTCAGATGAGCAATTTTGCAATGTGCTCAACAAAGTATCGGTGGAGGTGGAAGCAATACTTTTAGCAGAAACGATAGAATAAGGGTCTTGGAGGAGGAGCTTGAGAAAAATAATGAGGAGATCATTGAGAGGATACGAAGATAAAACAGAAGGAATTAATCGATGCACGTTAAGGCATGAATCGAGTGATGAAAAGCAAATGTGCACGAAGTCCACAAGAAGATAGAGGCTATTTCAAATGCCATTATCTTGAAGCACCCAGACTTAACCCCTCTGAAAAAAAAATGAGTGGACCTTACATTTCTTGGAAGAATTAATGTGCATACTCACCATGGAGAGCGGCCACTCACATTAGAATCGATAGAGAAGAGGTGATGGCATGCCATAAGAAGGAAGAGAAGTTGAAGACTAGGGAGATATTAACTCGGTACTCCAATCTCCTTGCCTTAGTAAAAATCGTGGCGCAGATGGCAGAAGTTGTATATGACAAGCGTGGCGCAGGGAGACAGTAGTAAGTATATTAGTTATCGACATTGAAACAAATCTAAAATAATTTCAAGAGAAAAATAAGGGAAATAGGGTAGAGCGGGATAGGATCTTGGCTGAGGTAGAGAAGAAATCAGAGGTGATCGAAACCTTAAGGGTTTCGATTAAAAATAAACTGAAAGAGTTGTACCCCCAAGTCACTCGCAGGATGGATGCACTTTGGGAGACCTTAGCAAATAGATGGAAAACATTGAAGATACGCTAAAGGCTAAGGGGGATGAGATGAGTTTTGATGAGGTTAGCGTGATGGTGGTGACTTACTTCAACAGGCGCAAGAATGAGGTGGATGCATGGGTTAAGATTGAAGCCCTCATGAAGAAAGATTTCCCACTTCTCATGCGTGATATCAAGATTCTTCCATCTTTATTCAATCGCATATTCTTGCATTTTCCCTATTATTTGGTGGAAGAGAAGAGTGTTTCGAGAGACAAACAACATGCATAGTGTGGGGTAATGTTGGGCCTTGAATTGACTAAGTCCCAAGGAAGAAGTCAGCGCACACGGGAGGTAGTAAAGAAGGAAGGTGCTCGGAAAAAACACGCAAGGGAAAGGCACGCAGGAGAAGAGGTTGGCGCGTGCGGGAGTAGGGAGGTTTGGGGACTTAGCCATATTTTGAAGAATTTTTGCAAGAGAAACATGTGAAAAGCCCGAGTAGGCATGACAAATGGATAAGGTGCCAGCCTGGAGCCTTGGAGGTCAAGAAAAGAATATTCCACGTAAGGAATATTCCCAGGATGATCATTACAGGTAGTGGAGGCATTTCACAAGCTGGCATAGGAATTCAACCATGGAGGACCACACTTCCACTTGCCATGCAATCTATTCATGAAGGAAACCAAGGCGGTCCATTTGGATCCTATTTAAATAAGTGCCTGGGTCCGAAATAGAAGAGGAGGAGAGTGATAACAAAGTGTTGGGGAAATGAAGAGTTAAATGAGGTAATAAAGTGTTGTTAGAATGCTAGGAGGGTTAAAAAGGGTTTTAAGTGGTAACAAGGTGTTGCAAGAATACTTGCAAGGATGTTATTGAGCATATATGCATGGGTTTGGGTCTGAACAAGAGTTGTAATGGGTAGAATAGCTAAGAACTCTCTCTCTCTATAGAGTATTTTTGTAGGGTTTAAGATAATATTCCTTGATGTATTCGATTTGTATGACCCTTATGATGTAATGAGGCCATTGTAAATGTTTATAAATCAATATATGTGTGTGATTCTAGTTATTCATGTTCTTAAGTGTAAACCCTTGTGTTCTTCATATTATTCTAAGTCAAATCTAGTTTCATTATGCTTATTTATAATGTTCATTCCCATTTATGATGCATTTTTACACGATCTATTATCTATATCTTCATTTTGATTGAATTTATATATTTCCATTCTTATAACTCATTCTCCATCAATGGCGGAACATTCTCGCAAGGCTCACATAAAGGAGGGCTTGGTGCCCAATGCATGTTGGGTGATAGGCCAGCGCACTTGGGGTAGAAAGAAGGTATATGAAGAAATGACTACAAAGAATGATTTATATTAAAAAAATTGGAGCTCTTTCTCTTTTATTAGGTTGGTAATTCTATCAACTCGACCGAGTTGGCTAACTTTCGGCAAGTGATCGAGAGGACCCTCACGAGAGAAACACCGATCTAAGATCTTCTCGAAAATTGTTGCAGTCATTTTTAAAGCGTGGAGAAAAATTATACGACTCGAGCGGCACTTGTTTGCGGAAAGCGGAGCTCGTTTGCAAAAGTTATAGCCCGCTGAAATTTTTGGGCAACTGGCGAAATTTGGAGTTTTGTGCAGGTTGGACGTGTGCACGCTCGCCAAGTGTTTCGATCATATTGCGACACGTGGACGAATTGTGTGACGTACTAAAAAAATGGGTTTTGGAACGCCGGTCTTGGACACTCGTTCTCGGACAAATGGACCCCGCTATTTACTGGCTGGGGGCCCTCAGCCAGGTTCGACACACTCGATTATGGAGGGGTGCCTTGGCCTCCTTCTCATTTAATCACTAAACCAACTTGTGTATATAAACCTCTATATTTCCTTTTGCGCCATGCATGTGGGACATTGGGCTTGTATTATTTAAATTACCCACTTTGCAATTTTCCACGCATATTTCTCAAACTATTCAACGCATTATCTATTCCACTTTCCACGCATTAGTCTAAACTTTCCACGCATATTGTAAACTGTCCATAGTTTTAGACTGTACATGCATATATTATGGGATTGGGTGCCTAAAATTAAACAATGCGCATCCCTATACAAAGCACCCCATGCCAAGCCCTCCACATAGGCTTAGGCGGCTTTTAAGCCACTCAACAACCAAGCGCCCACCTACCATATAAAGTCTTGACCTAGTTTTCATGTGCCTAATGTGGGATTATAATCCCAAAAGGATAATCCAAAAGCAAGGGAGGAGAATGGAACTCGGGTGAGCCAAGTAAAATGATAAGCGCCCAGCCGGCATGCTAGGAGGCACATAAACAATATAAAAGGGTGATATTCTATTTGTAATTCATTCAGGACTGTGTAGTATTATTGTATTGCTCATATCTTGAGCTATCGGTGGAATTTAGAGGAGATGTAAAAAGCAACCCCTATTATTTTCGACAGAGGAAGACTGTGAGAAGGTCAGAATTTTGTAGAATTCTTTGTAAAGAATTATTTTCAAGATTTTAATAGATCGGTCCCATTCAACCGGACCCGGAGACGTAGGCCTCAAGCGCCGAACTCCGTTATCAATTCTTGTGTCACGTTGCTGGTGAATCCTCTTCATTTCTTTCAATATTTGCACAGTACTTGCAGTTTTTATTCTTTTATTAAAAATACAAAAAGAAATAATGCACAATTTTTACATCGAAAATCAATACAAAGCAAGAAAATGTGTGTACACAATTGCTAGTTAAATTTGGTTTTCGAGATCCTTGGTATCGAGCTGGTTTTCACCGATTTTTGGTTCGATTTAACATGTTTTGGATTGCAAGTTGTGTGTTGGATGTTAACAAGGTATCGATCTAAGAAGGGTGAAGGAGAATTAGTTGAAGGAGATCCCAAAATTGGTACTGCATTTATCTCGAATTCCTACATGGCGGATCGAGAGGAAGTGGAACAAAACTTTCGTCAATCCTTCCAACGAGATGAAGGAAATGGTGGAAGAAATGTACCAAGAAAGGAAAAGGGAAAAGGGGACTAGAGAAGGTAAGAAAGAAGAAAGCTCTAGTTCGACATTCCAAAAAGAGACTCTTTAAAATTTGATTTTCTTTCATTAAAGTTAGATATCAAGATTGAATTGCCTATGTATATTTGGAGAGCTAAATGCGGAGAAGTTGGATAGTTGGGTCAAGAAAATAGAAGTATATTGCGGGGTTCGGAGAATTGTTGATGATGAAGCAAAGATTCATCTGGAAACTCTTCGAATGGGTGGAACAACACTCATTTAGTGGGAGAGTAAGCTTCGGAAGTGGAAGAAAACAAAGGTATAGAAATCACTTCTTGGTCTGAATTTGTTTCAAATCTTAGGCAACAATTTTATCCTCTTGGTTATAAGCAACAAGCTATGATGGATTGGCAAACATTAAGACAAACTAAGGGACAAAGTGTTCAAGAATACACACAATAATTTAGGAAAAGGACTCTAATTCGGGAATTTCCTAAACACGTAAGAAACACTTTGCTCAAATATATTGGTGGATTGCATAGTTATCTAAGGCATATGATACTTGTTTTAGGTCCTACTAATCTTGATGCAGTATGTGTTCAAGCAACCCATCTGGAAGCACGAGGGAAAATGACAAAGGAGTCCTCTTTCTCTTCTTTTAATCAGAAGAACAAGCAATCTGAAGGAAAAGGTTCGAAAGAACAAGGAAAAGGAAAGGGTAAGCATAAAACAAACTCTACTGTTAAGAAGGAAGATGAAAAACCATTTTGTAATCATTGTAAAAAAAACCATGATGAGTCTAAATGTTGGAAATTACATCCTGAAAAGAAGCCTAAATGGATGGTTAAGAAAGGAAAAGAAAAGAAAACAAACACCGTAGTGCATGATCTTGGTTCTGATTCAGGTGATGAAACCAAAATCACAGCTATGGGTTTACAAGGTAAATCAACTCTTTCAATTTCCAACAATAGCACTACAGATGTTGCATCTTCTTCTAGTAAACAAACTACACCTGACGATAAGAAAAGAAATGAGCTTTTCCACATTAGAGTAATTTCAAAGCATACGAAAATTGATACTCTTTTTGATAGTGGATCTCAAGCTAATCTAATTTCTGAGGAGGTTGTTAAAAAACTAGGACTCAAAACTACACCACATCCCAAGCCTTATCCTTTGGGCTGGGTTTGTGATGATGTAAAACTGCATGTAACTAAAACTTGTACTTTCAGATTTTCCATTACAGACAAGTTTATTGATGAGGTTGAATTGGATGTAGTTCCTTTGGATATCTGTGGGGTGGTTTTGGGAAGTCCTTATTTATATGATCGTAAAGCAATTTTCTATAGGGAAGAAAATAAATATTTGCTTGTAAAGGATGGAATTGAGTTTATTATTCGAGCTCACCGTGAAAAGAATAATCTATCCTTGGTAACTGCAGGTCAAATGAAAAGGCTTGTAAACTCAAGCAAAAGTTTTGTGCTCATGGTGGTCAAAGCCAAGGAAAAAGAAAATGAGATGGCTTTTGAGACTTGCGATCTAAAACATAAGGATGAATTGGTAGAAATTGTTTCTCATTTTGATGATGTTTTTCAGGATCCACAAGGTCTACCTCCCAAAAGAGGGGTTCAACATGAGATACAGTTGCTTCAGGATGCACCTCTTCCCAATATCGGAATGTATAGGTTGTCAGTAGTAGAGAACGAGGAAATCAAGAGACAGGTAATGGAACTTTTGGCTCAAGGTATAATTCATCCAAGTACATCCCCATGTGGTTCACCAATTATATTGGTTCCTAAGAAGGATGGCACTTGGCGAATGTGTGTTGATTTCCGTGCTTTAAACAAGATTACTATAAAGAATCGTTACCCTCTTCCTAGAATAGATGATTTACTGGATCAATTAAGGAATGCAATTTATTTCACTAAGTTAGACTTAAGAAGTGGTTATCACCAAGTAAGAATTGCAGAAGGTGATGTTTGGAAAACTACTTTTAAAACGAAACAGGGATTGTTTGAATGGTTAGTGATGCCTTTTGGTTTGTGCAATGCACCTAAAACATTCATGAGAGTTATGAATGAAATTTTTAGACCATTCATTGATAATTTCGTTATTGTCTACTTAGATGATATTCTTATTTTCAGTAAATCATGGGATGAACATATTAAACACATCCAGAAAGTCTTAGATGCACTAAGGAAAGAGAAATTGTATTTGAAGATGTCAAAATGTGAATTTGGAAAAACATCTTTAATTTACTTGGGGTATATTGTAGGAAATGGAGAATTGAAAATTGATCCTGCAAAAATAGAGGTTATTGTGAAATGGCCTAGACCCACAAATGTGACGGAAGTTAGAAGTTTTCTAGGTGCGATTCGATCGGAGAAATTTATTGCTAACTTCTCATATATTGCATCTCCTTTGCATGCTTTGACAAGTATTAAACAGTCTTTAAAGGTGGGAGGAAAACAACAAAAGCATTTGATACACTTGAAAGAGAAGATAAGTACCGCTCCGATCTTGGCACTTCCGGATTTACAACATTCATTTGAGATTGAGACGGATGCTAGTGACTACGCAATGATAGGGCGCTTTGATGCGAACAAATGACCAGTGTGTTACCATTCGTAAAACCTTTACAAGTGCGGTAAGAAACTATCCAACTTATGATAAAGAGTTGTATGCTTTGGTTCAAAGTGTTAAAAATGGAAGCATTATTTAATGGGAAAAGAAACAATTATCCATACTGACCATCAACCGCTTCAATATTTACAAACACAAACCAAATTGCAGCAGTCTAGACATTTCAAGTGGATGGGATTTTTGCAACAATTTCATCTTGTAATCAGGTATAAAAAAGGTATTCAAAACAAGGTTGCCGACATGTTATCCAGACCACCAATGGTAGTAGCATCTATCCTTTTACAGCATAGTTCTTTGGCTCATGTTAGTTACAAGGAACAATATGCAAATGATGTTGATTTTAGAGAAGTGTATGAGGATTTAGTAAGTGGGAAACAAGTAGGAGAAAAAGATTATCATTTGCATGAAGGATTGTTATATCATTCTGGAAAACTTTGTATTCCAGAAAATGAGCGTGTGCATATGATTAGGGAAGCACATACTTCTCTTATTTCAGGCATTTTGGTGTAAGTAAGACAGTTGCACATTTACAAAAATATTGCTATTGGCCTAGAATGCATGAACATGTAAACCGATATATTAAGGGATGTGTTCTTTGTGCCACAAGCAAGCCAAGTATGTGAAATTAGGACTTTACACTCCTCTTCCTGTTCCAACACGGCCTTGGGAAAGTGTTTCCATGGACTTTGTAGGAGGCTTGCCCATGACACGAAGAAAACATGATTACTTATATGTGGTAGTGGACAGATTTAGCAAAATGTGTGTGTTGGTTCCATGTACTAAACAAATAATCTGTGAGCGAACTACACATTTATTCTTTCGGTTTGTTTGGGTTCATTTTGGTTTACCTACTTCAATCATATCTGATCGGGATTCTAGATTTCTTGGGGAATTTTGGTCAACATTGTGGGGGTTAATGGACACAAAATTGAAAAAGAGCACTGCTTTTCATCCACAGACTGATGGTCAAACAGAGGTTGTAAACCGCACAGTGGTACAATTACTTAGGGGCTATAGTAACAAACATCCTAAATTGTGGGATGAACATATTTATTATGTGCAACATGCTTATAATCGTGCCTTACATTCTTCTACTTTGAAGTCTCCATTTGAGACTTGTTATGGATATCTGCCTAATTCTCCATTAGATATATATTATGGACATGAAACTGTTGTTAATGGTGCAAGTGATTCTGACAAGGCTAAAAGATTTGTGCAGAGAATACAACAGGTTCATCAGTATGTCCATGAACAATTGGAGAAAAGCCAGGCTAAGTACAAAGCTAGGCATGATAAACATAGAACTGATCACAAGTTCAAAGTTGGTGATTCAGTTTGGCTTCACATCAGCAAGGAAAGACTGACAGGTGAAGGTAAAAAATTGAAACCTATACGGTATGGTCCGTTCCAAATATTGGAAAAAATTGGTAACAACGCTTTCCGGTTAGATTTACCTCCATATATGCAAATCTACTCAGTTGTAAATGTTGAGAATTTAAGATTGTATGAACCGCCTATGATTATTGATCATGATGATTCTAACATTATGCCTTCCATTGATGATTTTGCTCCTGAGTATCTTGATGAGTTGCAGGAAGACATCATTTTGGACAGGAAAGTAAGAACTTCGCGAAGGGGTGATATTGAGTATCTTCGTGTTGGGTTCAAAGGCATGCATCCGAACAAGGAAAAATGGATGGAAACCGGAAAGGTGAGGGAGAAATACCCTCACCTATTCACCAATTAAGTTGACTTTTGGGGTCCAAAAGTTTCTCGGGGGAGGAATGATCCAGAGGATCCTCACAGAGAAACATCGATCTAAGATCTTCTCAGAAATTGTTGCAGTCATTTTTAAAGCGTGGAGAAAAATTATACGACTCCGACGACATCTTGTTTGCAGGAAACGGAGCTCGTTTGCAAAAGTTATAGCCCGCTGAAATTTTTGGGCAACTGGCGAAATTTGGAGTTTTGTGCAGGTTGGACGTGTGCACGCTCGCCAAGTGTTTCGATCATATTGCGACACGTGGACGAATTGTGTGACGTACTAAAAAAATGGGTTTTGGAACGCCGGTCTTGGACACTCGTTCTCAGACAAATGGACCCCGCTATTTACTGGTTGGGGGCCCTCAGCCAGGTTCGACACACTCGATTATGGAGGGGTGCCTTGGCCTCCTTCTCATTTAATCATTAAACCAACTTGTGTATATAAACCTCTATATTTCCTTTTGCGCCATGCATGTGGGACATTGGGCTTGTATTATTTAAATTACCCACTTTGCAATTTTCCACGCATATTTCTCAAACTATTCAACGCATTATATATTCCACTTTCCACGCATATGTCTAAACTTTCCACGCATATTGTAAGCGTCCCACAGCTTTTAGACCATGCATATGCATATATTATTGGGATTGGGTGCCTAAAAATAAACAATGTGCCATCCCTAATGCAATGCGCCCCATGCAAAGCGCCCTCCACATAGGCTTAGGCGGCTTTTAAGCCACTCAACAACCGCGCCCACCTACCATATAAAGTCTTGACCTAGTTTTCATGCGCCTAATGTGGGATAAAGATCCCAAAAGGATATGACCAAAAACAAGGGAGGAGAATGGAACTCGGGTGGACCGAGTAAAATGATAAGCGCCAGTAAATGGCATGCTAGGAGGCACATAAACAATATAAAAGGGTGATATTCTATTTGTATATTCATTCGGGACTGTGTAGTATTATTGTATTGCTCATATCTTGAGCTATCGGTGGAATTTGGAGGAGATGTAAAAAGCAACCCTTGTTATTTTCGATAGGAGGAAGACTGTGAGAAGGTCATAATTTTGTAGAATTATTTGTAAAGAATTATTTTCAAGATTTTAATAGATCGGTCCCATTCAACCAACCGAACCCGAGACGTAGGCCTCAAGCGCCGAACTCCGTTATCAATTCTTCGTGCAAATCACGTTGCTGGTGAATCCTCTTCATTTCTTTCAATATTTGCACAGTACTTGCAGTTTTTATTCTTTTATTAAAAATACAAAAATAAATAATGCACAATTTTTACATCGAAAATCAATACAAAGCAAGAAAATGTGTGTACACAATTGCTAGTTAAATTTGGTTTTCGATCGCAAGTTATTTCACCGAGCTACCCGTTCTTAATTTCAAACCGAGCCACATTATACGAACTTGCCAATTTATCACATTTCATTTTGCAATTTTACCAATGAATCTTATTTATATTATCAATGTCATGCTAATGTACCCACCTCGGTGAGTTATTTCTCACATTGAATGAGTTCATTGTAATGAAGGGTGAGTGCATTATTCATTTTGTTAGGCTGAGTTCATAATTGGCAGTGCGAGCATTATTCATTTTGTTAGGGTGAGTTCATAATTGGCAGTGCGAGCTCGTTTAAGTAGCACACCAAGCTACATAATGCAATGATCAATGTGGGCTATACTCCCCTCCGCCTACTTTATTAAAAACTCAGCGGGATATTATACTCCTCCGCTCATGGTTATAAACGGCGGGCCATACGTACTACATGGAAAAATAACGTAGTATGGTCAGAGCCACGTTATATTTGGAAAGGTCGAGGCATGTAAAGCCTTATAACACCTACAAATGTCCCAATGTGGGACTAACAATTATGCAGAGTAGGGGTTTCTGTGGTGAGGGTGGAGAGGAGGGACCCGCAAGACACGCGACAGACCATAGGAGGATGCGCAAGAGGTGCCAAGTGGCACAGAAATAAAAGGGGCAGTTTTGTGGGATATGGTTTAGGTAATATAAACCATAGTTTTATAGTTTTAGGTTTATGTGTGTGTGTAGAAGATTTTATTAAAAACTATATAAAGATATAGTTTATATTACACTATAGGTGTAAAAAAATTTAAAAAATCAGAAGACTTATTTTTCAGTTCTTGTCTCCCCCTGTAAACTTGAATTTTACTCAAATTTCTACTTTCCCTTTTTTATTTCTTGAATTTCCTACACATTTATAATAACAAAATTTAACAACCCTTACCTTAGTTTTTAGGGCTTGGGTAATTCTTGAACTTGAACTTTTCACACGTGGTTGAAATCTCAAATAAATTTCTACATGTGCATATAACATCAATTCCAACCATACAGAGAGGGAAGGGAAGAGGGGGCGGCGGGATTTAAAAAAATTCCATATGGGGATTCATTCATTTCCCGTGAGCCGAGAGGAGGGGGAGGGGGTTAAATAAAATTCCAAATAACTTAAACATCTAATTTCCCAACCACTACAAGCTTGGGTTATTATGATTAAATTAATTTATTAATCCCTTTCCTCGATACCATGTCAGGACGAGGGTGGAAAAGACATAACTTAACTTTATTAAATGTTAGGTTAACATAAATTAATACATGGAAATATAAATGTGCACATCATAATAAAAGTAAATAACAACATAAAATAAAATACACAGTGACACAACATGTAATGTGGAAAACCCCTAAATGGGTAAAAACCATAGAGAATAAATCCACTAATTGAGAAACTTTTTACACCACCAGTCCAGTAACTCCCTCCTCACTTATATTCCATGTTTTTACTAGGATCACCCGATTCACATGATATATCCTCACTATGACCTATGGTCATATTTAAATAACCCAAAGGGTTATGTCCTTCTTAAGGACACGGCACACCCCGATTTTACTAGTTAGTTAATTAGATTAACCAACCACTTTAATATAAAATTATATTTAAATAATAAGAATACAAATTATTCTATATTATTTAAATATAAACAATATATTAAGATACACATAATATTATAGTTCTAACAAAGATAAGGATAACTTGGAGGGTTGTGATAGTAAACGTATGTAGAGTAGAAAAGGATGGAGAGTTTGAGGAAAATTGGTTGAAGGGCTTGAAGGTTTGGAGATTGTATAATGGAGGGAAAATGGAGGGGTGTTTAAATGTTTAGAGGTTGAATAAAGGAGGGAAAAGGGTTGAAGGAAAGGGGAGTATAATAGTTTGGAGGTTGAACAAAGGAGGAAATTGGGTGGAATATAAAGAGGCTTTAGAGGGTTGTGACATCAAACATAGAATAAAAAGGGTTTGGAAATTTTGAGGATGAGCGATAGAGGGAAAGAGTTGGCGAAAAAAGAGAAGCTTGGAGAGTTTAGACATTGGACATAGAATAGAAATTGTTGGAGATAAAATAGTTTAAGGAAGGGGACGTTGGAGGGTTTAGAAATTTGAAGTTTAGATGATGGAGGAAAAGGGTTGAAAGGGAAATGGAGTTAAGAAGTTTGGAGGTTGATCAAAGGAGGGAAAAGGGTGGAAGATAATGGGAGTCTCTGCTTTGTTGTGACATTGGATGTAGAAGGGAAGAGTTTGGAGGGTTGTGAGGTTAGATATAGAAGAGAAAAGGTTGGATTATGGAGGGAGAAGGATTGAAGGTAAGGAGATTTTAGAGGTTGTGACATTGGATGTAAAATGGAAAATAGTTGAAGGGAATAAGAATTTGGAGGTTGAGCAATAGAGGGAAAAGGGTGGAATAAAATAAGAGTTTGGAGGGTTGCGATAGTGAACATAGAATACCAAAGGTTGTATGGTAAGGGGAGTTTGGAGGGTTATGAGGTTGGATGTAGAAGAGAAGAGGTTGGATGATGGAGGGAGAAGGGTGGAAGATAAGGAGACTTTGGAGGGTTGTGATATTGGGTGTAGAATAGAAAAGAGTTGAAGGGAATAAGAGGTTTTGGAGGTTGAACGATAGAGGGAAATTGTGGAATGAAAAAAGAGTTTGGAGGGTTGTGTCATTGGAAGTAGATTACGAAGGTTAGAAGGAAAATAGTCGAAAAGAAATGAAGGTTGGAAATTAGAGGTTAGATGATGCGGAAAAGTGAAGGGAATGGGAAGTTGGAGGGTTTGGAAGTTAGGATGTTGAATGGAGGGAAAAGGTGGAAGATAAGAAGGCTCGCGTGTTCAGACATTGGATGTTGGATAGAAAAGGTTGGAAGGTTCGAGGGAAAATAGTTGAATGGAAGGGAAGGGAAGGTTGGAGGTTGGATGACGAAGGGAAAAGGGTTGCAAAGAAGTTGAGGTTCAAGGCTTTTCAAGTTTGGAGGTTGAATGATATGGAGTGAACATGGTGGAAGATAAGGGGAGTTTGGAGGGTTGCGAGGTTGGTGGTAGAAGAGAATATGTTAGATGATGGAGGAAAAAGGTGGAAGATAAGGATACTTTGGAGGGTGCAAGGTTGGACGTAGAATAGAAAATATTGGATGGTTTAGGGGAATGGAATGTGTGGAGAGTTAGACGATTGAAGGAAAAGGGTGGAAGTGAAAGGTGTTTGGAGAGATTTGAGGTTAAAGGGGTAAAGGCAAGGCGATGGAGGGAAAAGGTGGAAGTTAAGGTGAATTTGGAGAGTTTCAAGCTTTGAGGGCTTAGAGGCTTAGACAGTTGAAAGGAAAAGAGTGGAAGTGAAGGGGGTTGGAGGGCTTTGAGGGTTGGATGTTAGAGGAAAAAGTTGTTAGAACATAATATTAAGTGTGTTATAAACCTTAGTTTATAATTAAATAATTAAGAATATTTATATTCTTAATTATTTAATATAAACTATGTTGTTTATGGTTAATTGATTTTATTAAATTGGGGTGCTTTGAAAAAAGTCACATTCGTCACTTAATATTTACTAACCCACGGGTCAAATGATTCATATGGTGATATGAAATCATGGTAATTAATTCACTCGATGAATTTGTGGAGAGAAATGAGAGAGGGAGATTGTTGGATGTAAATGTTTCTCAGTAAATGGATGTATCTCTTTTTCGTGGTTTTTACACCTCAATTTTCCCCATTAAAATTGTGTCATTGTGTAATTTCTTTTATTTCATGTTTATAATGTTTGGTTAATATTATTTAATATGTTAGTTTAAATTCTTGGTCCTAACATGATACGAGCATGGTTATTTTCTTGATTAATTTAATTTAATTTAATTTAATTTTCTTAAGATTTGCAACCACTAGTGGTTGGTTACAAGAGTAAAATATTAATACCTCTCTCTCATTTGTTTTTCATAAAACTTCTCTCAAATTTCATTTACCCTCACGCGTGAAATTGTTTTTGGTTGGTGAAAATCTTTACCCCGACACTCTACAAATAATAAAGGGATAAAAATAAATTTTTACTTCATTTTTAGATTACCCGAATTTAAATAAACTTATGTTTATGTTGAATATTTTATATAATTTAACCTAAACAAATTACCTACCCATGAACTCCTTTATTCACGTTACTATGTTTATATACTATTAATATGATTTACTAAAATTAAATCATATGTATATGGATAACTTTAAAATATCCTATATTGGGCGGCCTAAGTTGTATATTTAAATTAATTCGTATGTCCCTAATATGACCCTTCTAATTAATTTAGATTTAGCATGTTATAAACTATACCTTTATCATATTAAATACCTAAACTAAAAATAGTTGTTTAGCCCCAAATAAAAAATTATATAAATTTTTAACATATGCTAACTAATGTATTGTTTTTGGTCGCTTACATTAACAAAAGTGCCTTGATTTTTACTTGGTCCCTCCTTAAAACATAAATAAAACTCATCGACCCCCTTTTATATAAATCTATGTATTATGTTCACAAAACCTAAACTATTCGACCCCTTTTATTGGCATTAACTTTATCTTTTATTTTTGATTGGCTAGGATAAGTCTTGGACAACCCGTGTAGATAGGAAAAGGAAGGATTGGTAGACCTTAAAACATGACATGTTTTTAATATTTAAAAACTCTGACCACTTAACATTTGTTTTTAAAGTGGTCTTGTCACGAGGCCCTCTCTTAACACTTGAAGGGTGGTGGAATCACGAATTGTGGCATCGTATTCATAAATAGATATTTAGATTTTTTTTTAGTATATGAGGAAATTTATTATATGCATTCGGACATTAAGCTATGTATAAATAGTGTCAAAGGTCTCATTGAGTTATAGATAAATTTGTATGGACTTCGAAAAATTCCGTTCACATATAATAACGATAATGTCACTTTCATATCAGGTTTATAAAAATTACACACATACATTTTAATATCAAAATAAGGGATCTATCTCCTTCAATATATGAAGATTATAATTTATACTATAAACTAGAAATCGCATGTGCACAATGCAATGTGAACGTTGAACGATATATGTTATTTGATTTTAGAGGGATAGTTATTAGTTTTGTAGTTGATGTTGATAAGGGGCGTGATTGATTTTGTAAGTGTAGGAATATAGATGAAGCATTGCATTTAAAGGTTCTATCTCTACATTTGAAATTTGTTACAAATTCGTACATATACATTTGTAAATCTTATATCATGAGTGGTAGCGTTTTGCGAGACTATTTTATTTGAACTAAACATGAATACATGAAAACTTCCGTACATTTGCAGATTTTATATCATGAGTGGTAGTCTTTTGTGGCCAAGTATTTTGGCACTAAACATGAATACATTTATACATTTGATATTGCTTTGGATACAAGAAGTTTGAGTAAGGTAGTAGTGGAGGTGCTATCAAAGTAGAGGCTAGTATTTACGATGGGTTGATTTTGTTGAGTGATATTAGTCTCGAATGCTTTGGTTAATGATGAATTGACTTGGGTAGTCTATATGGAGTAGCCATGTGGATATGCAAAAGAGAAACAGAAAGCATCTAATGTCTTTGCCTCAAAGATGTGTTGTATAGATTGAAGTGTGCTCCCATAACCTAGTATGCTATGATTGATGACTATTTCTTGTAGAATGGGTTTTAAAAGTCTTCAAAAAATTCAAATTTGTTCTTTTTTAAAATTTATGTTAAAAAATAATGATAAACAATAGGCCTCGTCGAGGCAAAATGCGAGACTCGCGAGTCTTGACACGAGACTCGCTGAGTCCTGCCAAATTTTCCCAAGCATTTGCAAAATGTTTCATAAAGTTTGTGGATGTGAAATTGAGGGCATGTATTTCTGGATGCCTAGAAAATTTCTTCCTTGAGTTTTAATTCAAGGAAGAACATAGCAACAACAACCACTTTTTCAGCTCACAACCCAAGGAAATACATTCATAAAAACTTGATCAAATTTAAAGCCAGATGCAATACACCACAATGGTTGTTCATAGATTGAATACTGCTCCTGAAAATGAAGCATCCTTGCAATCAGAATCTTGTAGATCATGGTGGCTCTCAGGAAGCAATGGGGACTTGTTGTCACTCTTTTCAGATCTGCAAGAGTGTCTGAAGTCATCAATTATGTTGTGATGGATGTCCGCACCCTGTTCTAAAGCTCCCATTTTGGCACAGGCTGGGAGGATGTTGACAAAGGTTGTGGAGTATGGAGTTATAGTTGACAATTGCATTTACTTAAAATCTTCAACAACCTTTTCAAAAAGCCCATTTTGTACATATCCTGCAATCATCGCATTCCATGAGACCACATCTCTTTGACACATTTTGTCGAACACTTCATGTGCATTGTGTATGCTTCCACATTTTGCATACATATCTATCAGGGCATTTACAACTATAATATTTGATAGAAAACCACTTTTCATTATGCTTTGATGGACGTCCATAGCTTGTTCTACAACTCCTATTTTAGCACAGACAGGGAGGATGCTGACAAAAGTTGTGGAGCTTGGCTTGAAACCTGCTTGATTGCATTCATTTAAATGTTTTCAAAGCCTCTTCAACAAACCCATTTTGTGCATATCCTACAATCATTGCAGTACATGAAATCACATCTCTTTGAGACATTTTGTCAAATAGTTGACGTGCCTTGTTAATGCTTCCACATTTTGCATACATATCTACCAGGGCACTTGCAAATGCAACATCTGACAAGAAACCCCTTTCAATTATTTTTTTATGGATGTCCATGCCATGTTCTACATAACCCATTTTGGCACACACTGGGAGGCTGCTGGAAAAGGTAGTGGAATTTGGCTTGATTCCTGCCAATTGCATTTGTTTAAAAGTTTTGAATGCCTTTTCAACAAACCCATTGTGTGCATAACTTACAGTCATTGCGATCCATGTGACTACATTTATTTCAAGCATTTTGTCAAACAGTTCACGTGCCTGTATACTTCCACATTTTGCATACATATCTACCATGGCACTCGTAACTGCAACATCTAACAAAAATCCCTTCTCCACTGTACTTTTGTGGATATCTATACCTTGTTTCAAATCACCTATTTTGGCACAGTTGGGAGTATGCCAAAAAAGGTGAACTGATCAGGTTCAAACCTTGTTGGTTGCATTTGGTGAAACATTGTCAATGCTTGGTGAGGATGCCCGTGTCTTGTGTAAAATGCAATTATGATATTCCATGAGATGAGGTTTGTTCGACTCATTTAGTCAAACACTTAGTAAACACCTGCTAAACTTCCACACTTTTCATACATGAGTATAACGGTATTTTGTAATAGTTTATTTGTGGCAAACTTAAATTCCCTCTGATTGCTATACGAGTGAATTTGCTTACCATCTGAAAGGGTTTTCTTGGAAATGCAGGTAAACAGAATGTGTAATGCCTCTTTCAACAGATCACCTCTACATAGTATTGTTAGACTAAGATTGAGATCCGAAGTGGATGGCATTGGAAATGTGCATTGTTTGTTAGTCTACTTCAGAAAGACAATGACATTGTCATCATTTTCATACTCAAAATTAGTTCTATTGGTGTTTATTAATTATTTGTGTAAATTACAAAGAGCCAAAGAAGTGGATGTTGACAAAGAGATGCAGCGAACAAGCCTGTTGTAGAAAAAAGAGATCTACTCTGGGTGTGATACAAATTGATCAAATAGTAAATCAAAATCCAGTTGATGAAGAAATGGCAGGAACAAAGCCTTGTTATGCTACAAGAGTGTCAGAAGTCGTCATTGAAATCCTCTAGTAGCACTTGATAACAAATGTTTCTTCAGATCCTTGAATTCCAGGGAGCAGACACACTCACCAGTGTCTGCAAATCCTTAAGCTTTTATAGCACACACCCACTATGACTCTCCCGATCCCGTAAAAGCCCGTCCCACGAAAAATTCAATCCCTTTGACTATGGCGGCCTAATGTGAATGTCGACCCCTTTTGCACCGGCGAACGCCATCTCCATGTCAAATATTTTCTTAAATAAGTCCCCGTACACCTTAAAAAATCCATCGCCGCAATGCCCTAAGCCTTGCATAAGCTTTAGTTGTGCAATACGACCACATATTAGCATCCACGCTAAAATCAGTGCGAAATCCATGTGTTAGAAAAATAGGAAGAATCGTAGCAGGAAGTGGATGAATCAGATGAAAGATCGGTGCAAAACATAAAAAACGGTAAAAGCTTTCGTCAAATTTAATCATTTTGAAAAAACGCGTCCAAATGATTGTCCAGAGCGTCAAATTTAGCAAAATCATTTGCGAGAAATGTCCTCGGAGGTCCTCTACCATAGGGGAATGCCTTCGGCATAATAATATTATACATGTTAACCCAAATTTATATATTATTGTAGTTAATTTTTTCTGGTTATGAAAAATTATTTCCACGAAGTTGTTTCTTGAATTTTCATTTCACCATTATTTTTCAAGAAGAATTATATATTTTCTAGAGTGACACCTATAAAAGGTATATAAGTATTTATTAGTTGTTAAATTGAATGTTGTCATGATGTTTGTGTATTTATTCCATTCTTGCTCTACATCAAGATTTGCAGTCCATGATGTGTATCTCTATGATTGAATTGTCACCACCATTTTCTCCATCAATCATTATTTCATCCCCTTTTTGTCTAAAACATGTATTATATATTTGTGGCATGATAAGAATACGAGTTTTACAATTATGTCATATTTCTTTTGGTCATTCCTCTTATTTACTTCATATAACATTTACCTGTGGTCTTTTTTTTCCTTTTTTGACGTTTGGATGTCAATTTACATATCAATAAAGTCTTAATTTAAATTCAAAGACTTCTCATATAAATATACAAAATATCCAAAGTCATTTAACTTATAAAAATCTAAGAAAGGGTCATTATATAAGAGAAGAATCACCACACACTACATAAATTAATCATAACTGTAATCAGATTAAAGTGAGATATTGACATCCTATTCCGTAACTTGGACAATGCTTTCTTTTATCTGGCTCCGAATACAAATCCATGTCCATTGTGCAACACGATCCATTGGATGTTCTCTTACCCTGAAATTCGAGAAAAAAATACTCTCCCTGAGATGGAAACATTAACATCAAACCCTAAGCACACAAGCTTTCATAATTTAAAAACAAATAGATTAAAACATAACCTGGATGAAGAAAGCCCTTGCTTCCACTCAAACTCGCTGAAATGCTTCACAAAGCCAGCCATAAAAACTACAACTTAAACATAAGAACACGAGAGGAAAAAATGCCTACACACTTATTTGCAGCATGTAAGATGTTCAAACCTGCTGCTTCGCACGAAATTTCTTATAGAAATACTTCACTCCAGAATATGGAAAACTTGGTGACAAAGTCAGAACTGAATAATGGTAAAATTATAAAACAATTGCTTGCTTGTGATTTCCGTGATAGAATTGTGTTAGTGTTGCAATGTGTTTGAGACAGTGGTTGCATCGGTATTTTGGTTGGTTTTTTGTTGAAAATGCCTTAATTGTATTGTTGATAACTTATTGATAAGGGGTGTGATTGATAGTGGAAGAGTAGGAATATAGATGAAACATTACATTGAAAGGTTGTATTGTACATTTCAAATTTGTTACAAATTCATACATATACATTTGCAAATCTTTTATCACGAGTGGTAGCATTTTGTGGACTATTTTATTTGCATTAAACATGAATAAATGAAGTATTCCATACATTTGCAAATTTTATATCATGAGTGGTAGGATATTGTGGACAATTTTATTTGCACTAAACATGAATATATGCCCGGGAGAAAACAATGCGAAAAAGCCAAGGGAAGGGGGCAAGACTCAAAATATCTCCTGCATAAGATGTCAATATTTTTATGAATGTAATTTAGTCTTTTTCAGTATTTTTTTAACGGTTCATTTTTTCCAATGTTTGAGGTTTTCCATATAAAAGCATCCATATGAAAGGTGATACATCACTATACGACCCATCTTCAATGCAAGTTCTTTGTTTCATACAAAGATTCAGATCATGTTATTGTTTTTTGTGAATTTTTGGACTGAAAATTTATGAGAATCTTGTATGCAGTAAACCCTTTAGTATAAGAACAATAACTTTGAATCTCCTATCAGAGTTTTTACTCCAATCCAATTGACACTCTACAAGAACCCCCCAACTCAAACCTCCAAAGGTTCAGAACATTGATGTATCTTCAGAACTTTGTACTTCTTTGCTGAGCGGAGGTTTAACCACTTGAGGTTTACCCCTCTTTAATGCTTGGTGTTTGATTTTTCTTTGTCTCCTTGGTAACTCTCTATTGTGTAACTTGGACATACTTTTTGAGTCCCCATTGAATTTTGCTTTTATCATTAGTCACATTAAGGAGAGGAGCCACTAGTTGTGCACCAAGTTGAGGGGTGTCTGACACACATTTAAATACATCAAATTTAAAAAAAAATACCCTTTAAAAGATTTTTTTTTTCTTAATCTAATTTTTTTTTGAGCATTTTTATTTTATGGAAAGTGGTTTTTAAATGGATTTAAATCAAGTAGTTTTTCATACAAAGGAAAAAAGGGTGGACCATTAGTAGGGCATTATGTCATGCAGTTTTTTCCAGAGCTTATGTGGCATCATGTGATTGGGTGATTTTTTGATGTGATTTGATGTGACACATTTTATTAGCTACTTTTTTTTCAAATGTTGAATGACAAATGTACATGTACTAGTCACTCACTTCACAAATACCCTCACCATTATTGTTCCATGCTCCACTATTGGCTCCTCTCCCTTAAGATACTTTCTTCCTTTCTTTCAATTGGAGAGCTGCTTACACCATCTAATACACATTCAATGAATCCAAAACCATACTACCACCTACAATTGAATCACGTCTAAGGAAATCAGGATGGTCAATAATCCAATTAGATTTCCTCGTGGTCGGGAGCTTATTAATTATAATAAACTTGTGTGCAATTGGTAGAGAACAAAGGCCCAGAAGTTAAAAAATTACTTACAAAAACATAATGTTAAATTGTTATTGATTGTCTAAATACTTTTCTTCTAAAACTGCGGACTGCCACTTGGTTCAGCATCTGAGGTCAATACACATCCCTAAAAGCTTTAAACAAAACAAACAGATCATATGAAAAACAAATAACCTCAATTGTGGGACTGCTAAAATGCCATAAGATTCTACATAGCTCGGTTTGATAAAAGAGCCCACATCTTTGTGCCATTTTCTTGAATCCAAATGAGAGGCGTGGAATCCAATTCAATTGGACAACATAATGTAGTGCATAGGTTTTTTTATTTTCCTGAAATCACAAATTACAATTATGCATTCTTCTTTTTGGTATACATCTCGGTATCCTAGAGGAAGTGGAATCTATATAATTTGCAACTCAGAATTGCTTTTAAAAAACAATACATACAAAGGTAATCACACTAAATAAGTGAGACATTTTTATATAAATCACGGATTGAGTCAAATCCAATCACATCAGAAAATATATTATGTTCAAAGTTTACTCTGCTCCATTAACTGCTCTACCAAATACAGTAGTAACCTTAAGGACAGTCTACATTGAAGGAAAATCAAAATTTGTTTGTCCCTTAATAATAATTTATTTCAACTTAATGAAAAAACATTTTCAAGAGCACGCCACTCAAATCCGTCTTAGAAATCCCTTGAGGAAAAAAATTTAAGAGCTAAGCTCAAGGCGAACCATGGATATTGTTATTTTCCCACAAACCGACAAATGTAATTATTTGTTCTGAATATTTAATGCCTGTAATACATGCTTGTTATTACAGATAACTTAAATTATTTGCTTTGATCCTTACAACTCATCAATACCTGTTGTACTCTGCAGCTTCCCGCATCAATCAATGGTAATTCAGAGCCAGAAACCTCAAAGAATACTTACAAATCTTGAAAACTTCTGGAGCTCCAAATGCTGTAACAATGTTTAATCTGACAATCTTGCAAATATCAAGTTCCTCCAGTACGATTTACAGTTTTTTCAACTTTTCAACTCTAAGAAAATTGAGTGTCACTTACCAGTGTTTGAGGTCCATTTCACTTATATTTTGTGCATATCCAAAGTGGAGAGTTTTGAGACAAGGACAATAATCTCCACTAGTTAATACCTTTCATACAAGATCTTAAAAGTCAATCTGCATGATCTCAAGGCTACTGATTGGAAGCTCGTGATCACTTTTTGCACAATTGTTCAAAGTCACTTCCCAATTTCAAAGCAATGCTATAAAAATACATTCGGGAAGAACCTCCCTCCAACCGGTACTTATCTTCATTACAAAATCTAGTTAGGACTATATTTTCCAATTGTAGGCATTCCTAATGAAGTTTTGCACTCCAATGAAGATTAAAGAAGCAACAAGTGTTTTAAAATAAAGGAAGCTGAAGTTAGCAATTATTTTGTTTTAACTTTTAATTGTAATTTTCAATGGCCAACATTTATTTTTATGTTAATCATAAAATGCACTCTGCATTATTAGTGGAGAGTTAATTTTTCAGTTAAGAAGAATAATATACCTGCACATCCATTTGCCACCATTGCACATGATTTATATAGAATAGCCCACAATTAAACTAAAATTGCCAAATTGGAATGGAAGCCATTAATATTACAGTTGAAGAGTTTATAAGAAGATTGGCCAAGTTCCTAGAAATATATATAGTCATTGGTTAAGCCATCCTCCCCCTCCTTCATTTGGGAGTTTCTTTCTTTTAGGGTCCTCTCCTTTTGGTCAAGCCCTCCTTCACTACCCATGGGAGAATGCCTTTCCTTTATTTCCTCTCTCGTTGGTCAAGAACCTAAAGGAAAGGAACTCGCATTTTTCCTAGGCTCTATATAGTTGGCATTAAACCAACAATGAAATTGGTTCACTATGCTCACTATCTTCCCTATTAATCACTTGAGTGGTGACTACATATAGCCTCCCTTTCCCTTCCTATCGATTAGATGAGTGTGAAATACATATAACCACCCTCTCCCTTCCCTACAAATCAATCAAGTGCTAACTAGATATAAATGCCCTCTCCCTTCCCTATTAGGAGATCAGTTTGTTATGCTCACACATTCACCTCCCAGGACATACATGTCATTGGTCAAGACCCTCCCTCCATGATCCCAACCCCAAACCTTAGAGGCGGGAGCTCAAATGTATATCAAAATGACCTTTTTCAAGATTCGCTCTTATGTTGGTCAAGTCCCCCTCCCTCAACCTCCTCAACCCCAACCATAGAGGCAATTCCTAACTTGACATGAGTGCCTCATATATATAGATAAGGGCCCTTCCCTCTGCCCCTTCAATCTCCTAAGAACTACTTTAGATACTAATGTAATTCAAAGTATATATAACTTCTTTTGATGCCCTTATCTCCCTTAATAGGGATGTGAGCTTGTCTTTATATATAGTCACCCTCCTCGTATCAACCCTACACTACCCTACCTTACCATGTAGTATGGAGAGAGTGGAGGCAATCGAGTGCATAGAAATAAACCCCTCCCCCACATTAAGGGAGGCACTAGTATAATTCCTTTAGATATCCCCTCATCCCCATCTACAATAACTTTGGGTAGGTTAGGGGGCTATGGAGGACTCTACCAACAAGAGAGCATTACAAACCCCAACCATGTTTAGGGGCCCCCTCAACCGATAATCTAGGAGGTCAAGGGGGAGATCCTCACCCCTGTGTGTGTGTGTGTGTGTGTGTGTGTACATACACTATATACCTTATATAGAGTATATATATAGATAGTGTATGTATATACTATATACATACAACATATAGTATAATATAGCATATATATAGTACGTACATACAACATATTGTGTGTGTGTGTGTGTGTGTATATAATGTATGTACATAGTATATGTTATATGTATATAGTATATACATACACTATATATATGCTATATATACAATATATAGTGTATGCACACACACACACATATATCTCGTGTGTGTGTTGTGTGTGTGTGTATATATACATACATGTAACATATATGTATGTATATATGTGTGTGTACATATATGTATATATACATATATGTGTATGTGTGTGTGTGTGTGTGTGTGTGTGTGTGTGTGTCCTTCTCAAAAATAACAGGTTGAAGACCCTTAGCCTATTCTTGGTTTCCCGACGGCTAAGGGGTAGAAAATAAGGGAAACTAATCCTAATAAACTAATTTTAGTGCATAGTAATTTTTATTATAAGCACTTTAATTATTTTATTAGTGATAAATTAATAAAGTAAATGAGCACTTTATTTTTTATTTTCCCTAAGGAGAAAAACGACCCATATGGAGAATAAAGTAAAGGGAAATAAAAATATTAAATAAAAGTGACTCCCTCCAAGTGGAGCGAACCATTTGGGCCTTTTGCATGGATCCTTGTGCCACTTCCAACCATAAAAGGAGGTTGCCACACTTAGGAGGGCATCTTTTGGTCATTTTGATATCTATTTTCTGGTTTGGGCTGATTGCTCTTCCATTTCTCCACTAAAGGAGGAAACCCTTTTGTGTACTTGCATTAGAGGATGAAAACCCTCTCTTCACATAAGGTTAAAGAATGAAAAATCTTCATCATTTTGTGAATATCCTTCATTTAAGGAGTTTATATTGAGCTTCAAGGAGTATTTCAAATTTTCAATAGCGGTGATTAAAGACCTAATATTGCAGATTTGAGGCATTCCGCCTAGGCTTTGAAGACAAAGAAGAAAATGTGTTGGGGCAGATTTCTACTTTCATTTTCAACCTTATTCTAGGGTAATGACCCCCTCAGGTGAAGATCGCACAAATCCTAGGGCATGGTTGTGTTAGAATATGCAGAGAGAGAAAGAATAGAGAAAAGGTGGATTGCACACATTTGAGATTGTGTGTCCGTCTATTTATTATAAACGAAGAAGTTACAAAATGGTTGATGTAGTTACAATTCTGCCATAAACCAACTTGTAAAGAGACACCTTATAAATATGCCTTATATTCTCATACCCCCTCTTAAGGCTTATTCTACATAAAGCAAAAACAAACAATCTAACAAAATAGAACAAAACAAACTACGCAATCTTCAAACACTTTCACTTTGAAAGCAATGCTATGATAAGGTAGGGCTCCATCAAGTTGCTTCGTGACCTTCGTAAAGGTGTAGCTCCCGAGTGAATTCCCGAGTTCCCAGATTCCACCTCCCGAACTCTCGAATCACAGATCTCCGAATTATTGGACAACCATCCATACTGAGCCATCCACAAGCTCCATCAAGTTGTCTCATGACCCTCGTGAGGGTATAATTCCCAAGATCCATAGTCTCCCAAACTATCTGAGTAACCATCCATACCAAGCTTCATCTACCCTGTATCCTTTCTTGCCTTCAAAGTTTAGAGCATCTTTATAGCATGTATTCGTCATTGTCCTCACTACCTTCTACATCTGGTGGGTCTTCAACCATGGCTATATTGGTTGTATTTGATATGACTTTACCCTTGAGCACATCATTGGCTCGAACACGACAATCCCATGTCTGTGTGACCTCTTTTCTTACAATAATGACATTCAATCTCCGATTTATCTTTATCTAATCTTCTACGATATTGTCTGGTTCTAGAATAGAATGCACTTTCTTGCTGGGAATGACCTTCTGCATCCTCTGTGGTTCGTTTTCCTTAGCTAGAAGAGTTGCTATCATATCATCTAGAGATTGAGATTGAATTTGACTGAGGGTAAAAACTACATTGCTATATTTTGAAGATAGACTATTTAATAGGATAGCTTTGGCATCCTCATCCTCAATCGCAACTTTCACTTCTACTAGTTGTCTGATCAAGGACCTTAGATTATTGATGTGGCTTGACATAGAGACTCTTCATCCATTTTGAACCTATATAACTGAAGTTTTAGGGAAAATTTGGCATTGATTGCTTTCGCTCCAAATAATTTATTTAGAGTATCCCAAATTTCCTTCGATGATTTGTCTAGGTCTACATGATGAAGTTCAGAGTCGGAGAGAGCAAGGCCAATAATAGCTTTCGCTCTATCATCTCTGCTTTGCCATTCTAACAATTTCGATGCATCGGTAGGTGTTGTCTCTTTCCCGTTTACAATGCCCCACAAATTTTTATTCATAAGTTGCATTTGTATTTTCACTCTCCATGTATGAAAATTTAGACCAGAATATTTTTCTATGGGCATTTCCATTTTAATAAAATAGAATAAATACAACTGCGTATTTTGGCAATGAATAAATAAAATAAAATAAAATACCATTACAGACATTACCCGTGCCCTAAAGACAGTAGTCTTTTTTGCTTCGCATCTTTCTGCCTTATATGTCTGTGAAAATGTTTGTGCCCTACTAGAATTCGTGAGTGTAATAATGCACCATATTGACTCAAATCACAATCTGTAAAATGTCTAAAATCATGATTTTTCGTGGCTATTAAAATATGACTATTTGTGCTCGAAAATGTTGTTATTTTCCTTAAAAATGTGCCATTTATGATCGTATTTTCGTGCTCGAAAATACTTTGTTAATTTCTTTGAAAACGTGCCATTCACGACATTGCATTCGTGACCTTTTTTTTAAATGTGAGTGTATTCTTCTTATTGACGCATCAGTAAAGATGATTTTTCGTGCCCTAATGGCATGCCCTTGATTTCGACCATCGTGCAACAAATCTTCACGAACAAGACTGTTTACTTCGACCCTCAAAAATCTTCTCCTGATTTCTTTCAAAAACAAAAATGTCTTCCTTCTTCAGCGTGCCCTAATGGGACTCACGAAAATATCTTGTTTCCTCCTCTCTCTTTGCTTGCCCCACGCTCTGATACCAATGTTAGAATATACAGAGAGAGAAAGAATAGAGAAAAGGTGGATTGCACACATTTGAGATTGTGTGTCCGTCTATTTATTATAAATGAAGTAGTTACAAAACGGTTGATGTAGTTACAACCGGTTACAACCAACTTATAGTTAGACACCTTATAAATATGCCTTATATTCTTATAGGTTGTTCCTAATCTCATCACCAACAATTTTGCCATAATTTTGGAGGCCATATTCAACTTTGTTTTAGTTGATATGGACTTGGAAACCCTTCTTTCCAACCACTTATATAAGATGTATTTCTGCAGATCTATAATAAATTTCCATCCCTTGTTTTCGGTCCTAAAAACTATATAGTTTACTATTCTTGCATGCATAATTCATTTTGAATATTTTTCCAAGAGATTTGACTAATTTAATATCAGATTTGAGGGTCATTGGTCTCTAGAACAACTCACCATATCTAGGAATTTCATATATGTAATTTGTGGATAAATTACATTATTATCCTAATATTTCTTCACCTAGATTGTTAATACATCAGAAATTTCAGTGTTCCCTTTGGGGTTTGAAATCCCTCCATTAAAAACATTACAATTAGGGTAAGGGTGGAGGAGAACCCTCCTCTTCCCTCCTCCACCTCCTCCTCCTATGTGGGGTAGAGCGGGAGGTCAAATAAAGAGAGGGAAAAGGGAGATTATCCCCTCCTACCCCATCTAATATAGGGTAGGCTAAGATAGGGCAGAAAACAAGGGCTCGACCCCCTTCACTCAACTCTAGGAGGGTCGAAGGAGAATCTTCTCTCAATTGATGATATAGATGGAAATCGATGGTAAGACCTTGTTGATCTCTCGCAAGTGATACACACTTTATCCCTTATGGTGCTAAAGATGTTGATGTTATGAGGACATGTGCACAAGCATGGGCAACCTAGACACAGATCCCCGCATAAATGGGTGAGACAATATCTCTCTTGAAAGGATGCGTGCAATAATGAATTCTCGCAAGATTCCTTGAGGTTAACTCTCACCGGATCTTGGTGGCCAAATGATTTGTTGGGAATGGATTTAGGGGTTAAAACGTTAAGGCATTTCTCTATTACTAGCCAAAATGTTTATAGAATCAACAGAGATACCTTTGATTCTACTCATGGCTTATCCACCGCCAAACAAGTGTCTATAGCCTCGATAGAAGTTACTAGAATTACCCCGATGCGAGAGAATTTTTTTGAAACACTTTAACTTGGTTGATGTATCTCTCATTTTCTTCTTGCATGGTTTGGGAACCAAGTAAGCCGAGGTTGGAAGATGGACGGAGACAAGTAGCATGCAAATGAGCTCTAGTTTCACATATTACTCACAGGTAATTTAAATGTGTGTTTTACACATGACTCTCTTTGAGCTCGGAAATCATTCTAAATTTGCATTACACCCTCAAAATAAAGATTAAGCACTCATATTGAGAATGCAAAATAATCGAGTTAGCTTGTAGTTCTTTGTTGCAAAATTTATCTAATTTCCTAATATCAAAACGTTTGCATCAAGAGGTTTAGCATTATCTACCATATTTAATTATGACATCATGTGCAAAAGTACAAGACGTAATGAAACAAGGATCTTTCAACCAATCTATCATTTGAGGATGCCTTGAGAAGAACAAGTTATGTTGAGGCTTGTGTGGGTCACGGGCCAAAGGATAATGCCAAGAGGCACCGCGCAAGGTTTATTAACAACTCCAAAGCAAACAAAAAGGCAAAGGACAAGACGGCTACTGAAGCAAACCTAGAAAGCATAGAAATTATGTACAAATTTGTACATTGAACATTGTGCAAGGAAAAATCCAAAGGTCTTGAAAAGGGGCTCGGGCATGGAAGTAGTGCTTGAGTAAGTGCCTACTGATTGCAATGGAACGTCCTCTATTTAGGTTCTTGAGTTAGGAAGTGTTAACTCCTAGAATTTTATGATTTCAAGGAATCAAGCCAAAGATTTTCATATTTACTTGTGTTGCCCCTTCTTATTGTGTGCCTAATCCCAAACTAGTACCAGTCACCTATTCTAAATGCTTCGATTTAGTTTTCTTGTCAAACCGGCATTTTAAGACCTCTTAGTTCCTACTAAAGTGAGATAAGGATTTGTCTTATTTCTCATCCAATTCCATGAGGATAAGGAATATAGCCTCTAATTATCATTTTCCCCTAAACATTCTTGCATAAATTTTAGTGTTGGGATTTTCGTGTTCATTGGAATGAAAGGGTCTAGGCCATACACTTAATGGTAAGGGGTGGTGCCTAGCGTAGACTTGATTTTCATTTTGTCTTTACCAAAGGGCATATTTGAGTTGATTATGCCAATCTCTCTTATTTCTATATAAAACTTTCCTAATTACATCTAGCAATTTATTATGTGTTTACTCTACTAAGCCATTTCCCTATAAATATAGTAGTTAGATGACTCAAGTGGATGACCATGCACACAATCAAGAAATAACAAATCGAGATGATCATCTAGTAATTTCTTGATCATGCATCCAATCAAGAAATTGTATGGAAGCATAAGCAGGGCCATTGTCACAAACCGCACGTAAGGTATTACCTCAACCTACTAATGGCGTGGTCCTTTAAGAACTTGATGTTGATGTTTGTTGTGCAATTTTTCAGTTTGTGCATCTACCCAACGAATGTGATAGTCACTTGTTGTCGAGATGAATTTTTGGCTAGATGATAAATTCTCACTCGATGAAACCACCAAAATCCAACACCCATTTGGCAAAGGAGCATGATTTTATGACTAGATGCGGGGAATGATGGGATTACATTCTCTTCATGCCACAAATCAAGTAAATGAAATTCCTCATGTGGATATGGGCATTCTTGAACAAGCAAGGATAATATTAGCCTACTCTTGAAATTTGGTGTGTGGTGGAATTGTTTGAACCATGCCCGGTACCATATTTCTCATCAAGTGTCTCAAGACCATCGTGGCTTCATGTTTGTTGAGGCATAGCAAAAGATGCACTCATGATTTCTCATGTAGAGTGCACCTTCCTTAATCATGAATTTTTTTCTCTTCGTGCACAAATCTCTACATTGAGTGCGGTTGAGGTGTGCAGACATCATCATTGTTGAGAAAATAGAACAATATATATTGGTAGAACTCTTTTGGTGCAAACGATTGACCATGTATTATTGTGCAAACAACTTGTGAATCTACGTCAGTCACCATAAGCACAACTTAGACCCACACCATAAATTATCTTCATTGGCTACATTTCTAAATTGAACTCCTAAAGAATGGTCATCCACTTGCCTAGCTTTTCTCCAAGCTCATTTTACATCAACTTGGATTTTACCGTGAGATCGAATATAATGGAAACTACCTTGTTGCACATGATGCAGTGCCTAAACTTCTCTAATTGCTTTGATTAGCGAAAAGGATTGCTTGCCAATAGTGGAATAGTGGAGCTTTGTGTTGCACTAGGGGGAGCTCGTGAATGTGACCGGTCTCTCATCTTTTGCTTCCTTCAGGGTTAAGACTCAAGCTGAGCCGCAAATCTCTGCGAAGGAGTAGATGAAAGGATGCATGTAATTTAGGCTAGGGTTGTCGGATACGCCACCCCTACTACTAAGGCACGTGTATCCATGTGTTGGATATCACAACTAAGATACCAGTGACTCACTCATATCAAAATACAAACTTGTAATGGGGTCATATCGGATACACTGAATATGGCATGCAAGGAAACTATTGTCATATCTAATTTAAAGGTTTAAAAATATGAAGAAAAAAACCCTTGAAAAGGCTAAAAATATGCTAAAAACTACATATAACATTCTATACTTGCATTTTAGCGGTCATAATTGAGGACATGGAGGTGAGAGTGTTGATTCACTCTTTTACTTCAAACTTTCACATTGACTTTGGTCAACTTGCGATTCTTTTGATTTATTTCTTTTGGCTTACTCCTCTTTTCTTTCATTTCATGTATTTTTTGTTGGGAGGGAGAGAGGAAGGAGGCAATTGCCCACTTTTGATCATTTATAGAATCATCGGCCCACAAAACCTATAATTTTTGAATCTATTGAATACCCAACTTCTTGCCTTCACATGGGCTAGAAGTGTGTAGTTTCATGTAATTTAATCTAATGTATAAATGTGTTTCTAGTTTAAAATTGGTAATTATTATTAACTATATGTAATGTCCCCTTTTCTAAATTAAAAATAATTAATGATATTGTAAGTTGGGCCTGGCTAATTCTTATGTTGGGACAACTTCATATTATTATTAATAATAATAATATTTTTAAATACTAAAATAAAAGGGAGAAGGAGGTCGTCCCTCTTTATGAGGGAAAAACAAATAATAAAAAGAAATAAGAGGCCTACATGGAGCGCTCCACAAAGAAAGAAAAGAAAAGGTTATAAAAGCAAATGTTGGGGCTCATTTTGGATCACTTTTGGCATATATACTTTATCAATTTGGACTCTAGGGCTAATTGCTCTAATTACATTCCACTAAGGGGCACCAATCCATTAGTATGGCATCCAAGGAGGACGAAACCTTTGTGACATATTGAGAACAAAAACTCTCCAAGTTTCATGCATTATTAAAGACCATCTTGTTGGTTTACAACTAGAGCATCAAGGAGGGGTGATTTGTATTATTTGGAGCCCTCTCTCTAGGGAACAACTAGGGTTAGAAAGCATCGAGTGTTTTCTAGGGCACGAAACTTCATTATTATTTCATATTCAGATTTATCATAATTATAATGTTGGAATCTACAATTTGGTGATTTTGGAGAAGTTTATCTATCATTTTCAGCCCTTGTAAGTGGCTACCCCGTCATTTGTTGTCATAAAATTGATTGCGAATTGGGTGTAATCTCTTATTTTCTCCATTCTTTGATGTAGTTTGGATGGATAAATGTTGTCGTTCTTGAAATGATTATTTAGAAGCATTTTCAATTGTTATTGCATGGTTGTATGAGGATTTGAAGTGGTTATACGGCCACATTGCTGCCCTAAAAGACTCGATTATTGATTTCTCAAATAGGGTTAAAGTGTGTTTACAAATCATTTTCAAAATTGATGTTTGTTCGTTGATAATGTATTTTCATATTTTATTTATTTGGGGTTGTGGCCAAACCCTTATTTTTCAATTTCAATCCTAGAAAGGGACATTACGGTGGCATCGAGCTTCGGTCTTCTCAACTCGAGGGTTTCTTGTGAGGTGAAAAAGATGGACAAAATGATGAAGATACAAGAAAGACTAGTAGACACCTTGGCCTTTCTTGCCTTAATCATGCAAAACCTACAGAGGAGAAGCACATTCAAGGAAAATACTAGGGTTTCAAAGGTTAAAATGTTGTAGCTAGCTTTGAGGAGTATAAACCCTTCCAGAAGTTATTTGTGATGCCCTATCATTTTCCGAGCTTGTAGAATGGAAAAAGAGTGGGCATTGGAACTTGGTCCAAGCCCTGAGCCATGTACATGGGTCATGGGAAGGATATCCCAACCCTAGAAAAGAAGAGACCCATCTTGTTGGCAAAGCCGAAGAGGTTGTGGAACTTGAGGAAGAGGAAGCTAAACTCCCGGAGTTCGTTTATACAATGATGGACATGTTTATCCCTCTAATTTAAGGAGGAAGGTATATTACGACATCTGGTTACTAAGAGGGAGAAACCCTTGGGATTCTTATAAACCCCTAACACTCTTTCCAAAGTGGATCTACTGGCTGATTTTCAAAACAACACCATAGTGACACAAGGGTTTGGTAAAATAGTGGAGCACAAGCTAAGAAAGGAGAAGGATATCAATGAGCATACAACTAAAGGTAAAGACTTTTCGTAGTTGATGTTGGTATGTTGGTATTTAATTATTTCATAGGGCTGACTTTTAGAGGGAAAAATCATATTTGGGGAAGGAACAAGGGGATGTCATTGTTGGATGGCATACCCAAGAAGAAAAGGTGTTTTCAGTGCCTATAATCACTCTCAATCTATTCAGCCCTCTACCGGCATCGGTCACCAAACCGATATCGATCTATGTGTCATTTCAAAGTCTCGGACGATAAGCTCCCACTCACCCAAAATCAACCTGCACTTCAACCAAATGACCCTGCACTTTATTAGACCTTTGATAGACTGTGTGACCTGAAAAAACCCGGCTATAATTAGATATAGTGTTATTTTAATATTTAGCATAAAATCTAGTGTATTGTGTGTATGAGAAACCTAAATCATTACATTGCAATAGACCTATTTATTTCAGCTTTCTTATTCACATTCATTGTATTAAACAGAGGATTGATAGCCATTCAAGAAAGCATCAAGATTCTTGGATCTAGCCCTACTATGTGTCCATTGACTCTTCTATTTAATTCTCTTTGTGGTCTTGTTTTGCATCTACGGTAGTCCTTCCCGTATAAAAAGGAGTTCTCTACGATCAACTTGGATAAATTCGAACGTGCACATTCAACCGTTGACCTACATATCACGTATTTCTCCTTGACCATTACCTTATCTATTTTATTGCACAACTTATTCAATGAAACATTTCGCACACCCGGTGGATCCATTTGGGTTCTTTTTGCATTGTTCATTCCCTTAATCATTTTGGGTTGGTATATCTTTTCACAAATTTCACAAAGACCATGTCGGTCCAACTACCCTCATCAATTTGTTCATCTAACAGTCATCGATTTATCGATCAGTTGTTTCGATTTCCTCGCTATTTTGGTCATTTTAACCAAAGTAGCATTCATCACATTTGCTCTTTTCTGGAATTTCCTCGCTTACCTCACCATATCTCTGTGTCTTTAAATTCGTTGTCAATGTCCATATCTCGCTTCATTTTCATCATTTATTGCCACATTTACAAATCCTTTTATTTTCCATAGATCGATTTGAGTCCTCTAACGGCGTATCGGTTACCCTTTGTCACCGACACCTTTGGTTACTACCCAACCATTGTCGATCTTTGTGTTTTAATTTTTCAATTAAAACAATGATTCATTTCACCTTCTGGAACCATTTTCTCCATTCCTTTTGTACTCATGTGTCATTTACGGAGCTCAAATTACTAGGTCTACTATTAGTCACATGGTTTTGACTCATAGCCAAGCCAACGCCCTTATGTTCCACGCTAGCCTTCAACCACTCCCGCCTAGCCCATCGTCGCCTTCCATTCTATCACCTATGGATCCCAATCAACCTATTACCATCAGTATCGGTGATGAGGAGTTCGCAAGACTCCTTGATCAAAACCCCGTTGCTTTACAATATTATTTAGCCCATTCATCCACTCAAGATTCATCGGGCAACTTGTATACGACATGCCTGTGTCCATTCCTCCTACCCTCACACCCACTTCTGCATCAACTACTACTAGCTCAACCTTACCCTCTTCTACCTTACCACCTGTGGTGTCCCAACTTGACCCTACATCATCGATATATGTTGCACCTATGACATCTATCACCTTTGACGCGCTGCTCTGTGATGTCAACCATTCCTTTATCAACACCTTGAGTGTAGGTTTATCTGCACCCACCAACTCTCATATACCTATTACATCTCAACCACCCATGGTGTCGGCAACCCATACTCCCTTCCAAAACATTTTCCTCTCCATCCCACATTCTCTTCCTCCAATTTCTATGAGATCATTACATCCACTCCACCTACCTACACTTATCACCAACAACCCCCTATTTCATCTATCGCTTATTCGGATACTTGCCACCTACATCTATTCCTCCCTCACAATTTTCGTACTCGACACCACCACATACTAGGATGTTTCCCACGTCATACCTTCATCATCTACCCCCTTATACTGTAAGGGGTGCCCATCATCATCACAACCTACTAATGATCTTATCAAAATGATGATGGACAAGATGCAGACATTGGAAGCATCGGTCTCCATCTCACATGTAAACTCTCGAAATACAACAAGATTTGTAATGAGCCCATTCACCCGTCCATTCCAATTAGTTCATACCCTACGCATTGGGAAATGCCTAAATTCAACCAATTTAATAAAAAGAAGACCCACAACAACACTTGTGGTATTTTAAACATGGGTGTTATCTGATCGCTCATGATGACACTTTTACTCTTACGAACATTCCCAATGTCCTTGACAGACTCGTTGGATTGGTATAGTGCTCTACCTAGGCACTCCATTTTCTCATTCAACCAAGTAGCTCAAGCTTTCCTAGACCACTTTTCTATCAACATTATCAAGAAAGTCACCATGACCGACTTGTACTTCAACACGCCAATATGAAGACAAATCTATCATAGATTTTTTCACTCATTGGCAAAGCCTAATCAACCAACTCACGTTTCAACTACCTCAAACCGAGTTAATAGAGTTGTTCACCAGGGCTTGTGCTAGGCACATCTCACCAACTCTCCAAGTTCAAACCTTCCACACGTTTCGACGAGGCATTCACCATGGCCCAAAACTTGAAATTTGTGTCATTGAAGAGAAGAAGATACAATTACATAACAAGAACGTTGCGTTTAAATCAAATGATACCTCTTCTTCTTCTTCCAAACCGCAAAATAATTACTCCAAAGCAAAAGGATTTGCCCATGCGGTAGTTTTGAAAGCTGGCCCATCTCATCCATCCAACCAATCAAATCCTTCTTCCAACCTTTCTCCTGTTCAGGATTTCCAGTTCAAGCGGAGCAATGAAAATACACTCCCATAGGAGAACCCTACTCTTCGGTTTTAGAAAAACTTCTAAAAGCCAAAGCAATCACTCTTCCACCCATCAAACCACATACTGGTTTTGACCCCTCTCGTCCTATGCCTGCATGGTACAAAGAAAATGATTACTATAACTATCATCATGTTAAAGGTCATAATGATGGTAATTGTATAACTTTCAAAAATATCATCCAAGAAATGTTAGATAGTGGAGATCTCATCTTGGATAACCCTAATGCACTGGATAATCAACCTTCACATCTTCAAGAATTTGTTCCCAAATCACACCTCATTTCATCTAACCAAACCAAGGAAAACTTTGACCAATGATAGTAATGTTCATGAGGTTCATGTTATTTTTGACATCATACCAGCTCTTCCTCAATTTCCTCTACTCCATCTATCAAGGAGATTCTTGCACGAGCCCCTTTATCCACAAAATATTTTTTTTCATCTACTTCCTTTACCCATAGAGGAGTCTCCCTTATCTCCCCTTCACCCACGGAGGAGTCCACCATATCTTCTGATGCAGTTCCCCACGCACCTCTCAACCTGATGAAACAACCCACAATATTTACTCTCCTACCCATGGGAGAGTCATGCTTACCTTCCTCTTTGCCAAAATATGAACCTACCTCATCCTACTTGTCATCTCCCCTACCCATAGGGGATCCATTAGAAATGCCCCTTCCTATTGGTGACAATTCTCCATTGGCTTTCAAGGATCCTGTTGATTTTCTCTTAGCTCTTTTACCCACAAAGTTGAAGCCAACCATTTCCTTGTCTCATAGACATTCTTTACAAGGATTACTACCAAATCAACATCATCCCCCTCCAACAACGGTGTCATTTTCACGTTTGGTGACCACTTGGATTATGTCAACAATTCCATGCTTTGGGGATGCCTTTGGCTACCTTTCTCAACTCAGATGCAAATGTTGTTTGCTGATACTTCCACGATCTATCCAAAGGTGTTTTAGATAACCAAACCAACCATGCCCATACCAGTTATAACAACCTCTTCTTCATCACCCTCACCCACACCTAAACCTTTACCATCAAATGAACTTTTTCAATGCCTAAAGCCTTACCTACATCTATATCTTCCTCCGCATCCAAACCCATTGCCACATTGGGAGTCATGCCAACATCAAGCCTAGTCCATCCCCTTATCAAACTAGATTTAGCCACGTCCTCACAAGCCAACACAAAGACTATTCCCCACCTAAGAGGAAGACCCAACCTCTTAGGTCCATACAATTTTTTCCCACTACCCCTCTTCACCTTCCTTCACCCCTTCCATCTATCCTAGGACCCCACCCATCAACCTTGGCCAAGTAGCCTCCTACCCAAGGTAAACCAAAAGCACAACAGCTCACCTCCTCATCACGATCCTCTGTTACACCCAAATTACCTACACATTTTACGCCTTCGTCATCACTTGCATCATTTCTACCTCCTATACCTACACCACTTCCAGTATCCTCATCATTACCTATGATATTCCCTCTCTTTCAACCAATACCTTTCCACAATTCTTGCCTTCCCACAACCCATCTTCACCACACCTCCATTATCACCTTCTTCTAACTCATCCCCTTCCATAATCACTACCCTCTTTCCCTTCTACATCACATCACTTTCTTCTTTCACCTTTACCCAAGAAGGTGCAACCAAAGTCTAAAACCCACTACCCTCCAAAGAGGTAGTTAAACCTACACCACCTTCAACCACTAGTTCACCTTGCTACATCTTTACCCAAGAAGGTGCAATCCAAACCTAAAATCATACTACCTACCAAACAAGTGGTCAAACCGACTCTCTTCCTTCCACTCACCTCTCGATTCCACCTCCCGTGGCACCTCTCCCACCAAAATCACCCACACTTCCATCTAGACCCACACTTACTTCACATTGTGATCCATTGGCAGGGTCTTACGCCAACATCTTAGCTAACCTTTTGGAAACCTTTATCATCACATTTCCACCACTTAGACCTTATGACCCACTCAAACCTAAACCAAAAGGGTTTGATGATACAAAATTTTGTGCTTACCATCATGTGTCCTAGGGCATGATGTGGAAAAATGTAAGGCTCTTAAGACTATTCTTCTCCAACTATGTCCTCCTGAAGAAAATTTTGACGATGATGATCTTTTAGATGAGGACCCTATTCCACCTCCACCTATCACCACACATCCTCATCCCTTACCTATTCAATGAGACCTTCATCTCCCCCACAACCCTTTTATCCTCCTCCAACATTTGAGATCAATATGGTCCACATAAGAGAGCTAGCCAAACCTCCACCAAAATGCCAATGTGCTGCATTATTTCAAAAAATAGTATATTCCCTCACCATATTTTTTCTCGTCCTGTCACTACACCTATCACGACTCACTTTCTCCTTCACCACATATTAATATGGTTAACATTGCCACTCGAGCCCAAAAGGACAAAGGAAAGGAGAAAACAACCATCTCATCTACCACTCTTTTACCCAATATTCCATCTACACTACACCAAAATCACCATCCGTGGACCCACATACCCTATTTCTATGGGGTTTCCCATCATACAATGCTTAAACAATTACACCAATCTCCTCTCAAAATGTCTTTGTACTGACCTTGTCCAAACCTCTGAGTCTCATCGATAGGCCCTCATTGAGGTTTTATAATCTATTGAGGTTTTACCTAATGACCCTACTCCTGTGGCATCCATTATCACTCCTCACCATGTGGCCTCTCTCACCACTTCATCCCCTTCCTCTGCACCCACTACCACTCATCAAGTAGTTGCTCTCAGTTTTTCTCTAACGACAGAGATTGTACCTCTCCAATCAGATGATCTTGATCCCACCCTATTTATTTCATCTACATTGATAATATACACGTTTGACATGCATTATGATCGATGGTGGTGCCAATATCAACATCATTTCCTCCCATGTGTACAACCAAATGTGCATCCTTACCAATTACATGCATAATAACCCAATTATGTTGTGCTTCATTCAATGATGCCATGACTTCCACCTTGCACCATCATTCTCCACATTCGTGTGGGGCCCCATACCATTCTTGAATTATTCTATGTCTTAGAGGGGGAATTCTAGTACAACATGTTGTTTGGCCACCTTGATCCGCGCCATGGGTTGTGTTCCTTCAACCTTACACCGTTGTTTAAAATTTGAACATGAAGGACACAACTATACCATTCCAGCCAACCTTCACCATTCAAGACCTATAACATGTTGTATCGACCCAATGATGTCCTTATACCAATTAAGGCATCTACCACCGCTACCACTTCTTCTTCACCCATGGCCCCATCCACCAATGTTTCCACTACCTCTTCCACAACTAACTCCTCTATTCCCACTATTTGCCATAGCTTCTACAATGACCCATCAGCCAACCCATCTACTTCTCAACCAACCAATGCTTCTTCTTCCCAACTGTCCAGTAATTCATCCATTCCCGCTACCCACATATCAACTATTGATCCCTTAGAAGGTGTTTTTCAATGCCTCACTCTGGGGAGTACCGCCTTTATAACATTGACACATTCCTTACTCCTCAAGAGTATGGTAAACTTCACCAACATCCCCACTATGATCACCACATAGGCAGGTTTTCCCTATGGTCCTCCCCACCTTCACACCAACTTAACATATGGGGGACTTGATACTTCTACCTACTCACCCGAGCCACCTTCCCAAACTCGACCATTTTCATCCAACCTTCAATCTCTCACCAACCGCCACTTCACCCACACCTTCCTCCATCATTGTGCTTGGAAGGGCTTTGGCTTTGGTTTCTATGAACAAGGTCACCATATTGTCATCCCATGCACCACTCGTAAGCATAAAGACCGCAGTGGTATTGGATTTTCTAAACCATCTCCCAAGAAGGCCCAGTCGAACTCATTGAGGATGATAAACATTCCCCACCCCATTCACCAACTTCACCACCTTCACCTACAGAGTCTATGGATCCAAAATCCATTCCTCCTAACTTTTTTTTTTCATGAACACCATTTCCTGGGACCTCTAACTTATCAACGAGATGGTGAGGCTCCCTCTTCTCTTCCCTTCCTATATCCTAACATGATCGATGATGATACACCTTCTATTAACGTCATTCAATGTCAAGATGATGAGTCTATTCTCACCTACCTTGGTGCGGAAGATTCTTATATTCACCGGTCATTACCTTCTAAGACACAAACCATGTTGAATGAATCGACCATCAAAATCAATATTCACACTCAGATGACCTGCACATTCTAAAAATAGGCCAATCTTTAGATGTTGTTGAACAAGAAGCTTTTACTTCTTTCCTCCGAGATCATAGCAACACTTTTTCTTGGTCCTACATGATATGCCCGGTATTGACCCAAACATTGTGGTCCACAATATCGTAACCATTCCTGATGCCAAACCATGAAAAAAAAAGTTGTGAAAAATGCATCCTCGCATTTCCCTTCTTGTCAAAGAAGAACTCCAGTGCCTTCTTTTGGTTTCCTTCATCCTACCCATTGATTATCCCCAATGGATCTCTAACATTGTTCTGTCACAAAAGTGATAGGGGACTCCACATTTGCATGGATTTCCATGACCTTAACTTAGCTTTCCCCAAAGATGATTTTTCTCTACCTAGTATTGACCAACTAGTTGATCTCACCACCGACATGAGATGTTATCACTCATGGATGGTTTCTCGGTTATAACCAAATATTACTCACCCCAAAGATCAACACAAAACTACCTTCATCACTCCTTGGGGACCTTTCTGCTATCATGTCATGCCCTTTGGCCTTAAAATGTTGGTGCTACATATCAATGGGCTATGACTTATATCTTTCATGACATTATGCATCACATATTGAAGATTACGTTGATGATCTTCTTGCCAAATCCAAACATCGGGCCAAACACCTTACAATCCTTAAGGTCATCTTTGATCATCTCATCAAATATCTGTGTTCACCTTCAACCTAAGAAGTGTGTCTTCATTGTTCTCTCTAAAAAGCTCCTTGGTTTTATTATTTCTTTGCATGGCATTGAAGTTGATCCCACTAAAATCAAGGCTATTCTCAAAATGCCTCCACCTACTAACCTTCAACTTCATAGTTTTCAAGGAAAGTTGTAATCTATTCATCACTTTATTTCTCAACTTTCCAACCACTATCATCCATTTCATCATCTCCTCAAAAGGATGTCTCCTTCAAATGGGATGATGAATGCCACAAATCCTTTGACGCCTTAAAACAATACCTCCTCCAACCACCTGTGCTCATTCCCCCTAAGGATGATCAACCATTTTACCTTTATATTTCTGCTACTTGATCATTCCTTGGTGTCATGCTCACTCATCATGATGAGAAACATAGGAACAAGTGGTTTATTATATAAGTCATATGCTTTTAGACTACAAACTAGATATACTCACACCAAAAAAATCTGCTTAGCCTTAGTTTTTTTTTCACCACTAAACTTCACCATTACCTACTCAACCACAAAACCTTTTTGTTGTCACCAATACTGACCCCTTACATTACATGTATGCTAAGCCCTACCAACATCAACGTGTTACACATTGGCTCATGCTTCTTGCAGACCTAGATCTCGAATTCACCCATCAAAAATTTGTCAAAGGACAAACCATTGCTGACCAACTCACAGATGCACCTCTCTCTGAAATCAATCCTCTAACTTCAATTTCCCGATGAATCCATCGCTACCCTCTCTTTGGATGATACCATTTACCATATGACCTTATTCTTCGATGGTTCCAAATGTCAACGTGGGGGTGGTGTCGGAGTTATCCTCATTCCTCTTGATGGTGAGCCTATGCCATTATCTTTCAAACTAGATTTTGATTGTACTAACAATATCACCGAATATGAAGCACTCGTGTTAGGTCTTCAAGCCACCATAGCCTTAGATGTTAAATCAATTAATATCTTTGGTGACTCTCAACTGGTTGTGAACCAAGTTAATGGTATATACCAATGTCATAATGAGATACTTCAAAAGTATAAACATCATGTTGACATACTTTTGACTACCTTTGACCATTATGAACTTCAAACCACCCCATGTTCCACTAATAAATTTGTGGACCATGGCATGTCTTGCTTCTCAAATCCCCACTTCACCCTCCGACTCAAAAATATTTGTCACCGTACAAAGGTTGCAATCACCTTCTTATCTAATTCGAGACATCAACCTTGTAGGAAACATTGAAATTAACCCGTGACCTTTGGTATAAGTTTTGTTGACTACCTTTCCCTTTCCATTTTACCTCCAGATCTTACTCACAATGGACAACGAGCCTTTCTCAAAAGTGTCTCTCTCACTATGTCATCATGGGTGGTCTTCTTTATAAATGTGGTTTTGACGCTATCCTCTTACGATGTCTTACGAGTTCTTGAAATTCCCTACACCATCAAGGAAGTTCACGATGGAATTTGTGGGGGTCACTTCAATGGTTTAGCTTATCGCTAAATGCATTCTTCATCCTAGGCTATTATTGGCCAACCCTAAACCATGATTTTGTGACTATGTCAAGCATTGTGTGAAGTGTCAACAACATGTTAATCTTCATCACACCCCTAGTCATGCCTTACAGGTCACACGACCTTTGGCCTTTCTCTCAATGGGGTTTGGATCTTTCGAGAGATCAATCCTCATTCTTCCCAACATCATCAATGGATTATTACCACTACCAAATATTACACTAAATGGGTGGAAGCCATACCTCTTATTTCTACAAAAGCTGAAAAATATGAATTCATCAACCATCACATCATTTTTCACTTTGGTGTCCTCACCTCATCACTGATAATGGAAAACAATTCAAAAACAAAACCCTACGGAAACTTTGTGATGCCTTCAACATTCAACTCATTTTTCTTCACCTTACTATCCTCAAACAAATGGCCAAGTGGAATCAACCAACAAAACCTTAAACAAAATTCTTATGAAAGTGGTTGATGATACTGGAAAGGATTGGCACATGCACATTCCTTTTTCCTTATGGGCTTATCACACTAGTATTCATACCTCAATTTGCTGCCACACCTTTCTCTTTGGTCTATGGTATAGAGGTTGTCCTACCTCTCAAAGTCCAAATACCATCTCTTCGTATCTCACTCAAAGATATGCTCAACGATGATGATTTTTGCCAAGACCATTTGGCACAACTCGAGTTATTAGATGAACTGTCATCTCAATGCTCTCGATCACCTCCAAATCTACCAAAAATGTATCAAATGTGCCTATGATAAACATGTCCAAGAACGAACCTTCCAGTCGGTGACCTCATCCTGAAGGAAAATCAACATGTAACAAAAGTGGAGAAAAGTAAACGGGAAAATTTTTCTCCTAATTGGCTTGACCCTATATCGTTACTCATACCTATGGATCAGTGCTTATCATTTGTCTTCACTCGAAGGTAAACTCGAACCTGAGCCCTCAATGCCTTGCATCTTTGACCATTCTATTGTTGAATCAAGTCCTATATCATCTTATGTCTATTAAACACTTGTCCCTTGAGCACCATTCACCTTCCACTTACCTATTTTAAGGATCAATGACTAAACAAGAATCATGTGATTACCCATCACCTTTCAACCTTATCTTCAATATGAGTACCACAACTCTACTCATGGCATGATTCTCATGGATACTTTTCATCCTTTTCAAGATGGAATCCCATGGTCATTCATCACTTAAAACCTCTCTTTCATAGCTAACCCTGTGTTATGGTTTTGTCTTCATAAAAGAAGCCTATACTTCTCTATAGTCTTGTCCATGACCTAAAAGTCCAAAAACAATTTAAAAGTAATATACGGATTTTCAAATTCAAACTCCTTGAGTCAAACTTCTAGAAAAAATGACTCCCTCAAAAAAAGACATCTATCTTTCTATCTTGCTGCTATAAATAGACTTGCTCCCTCGAAGGACAACTATACAAAGCTAGCCATATTGTACATAGTCTATCACAAAAAGAAGACTATTCCTGCAAAAAAAAATAAAAATATTCTAAAGCTTCCCGCATCGATCAACTTCACGAAGACCTCAAGGAGATACTCTACTCATCCCACATAGACTTCCCACATCGATCAATCTATAAAAACAAAAAAAAAAGAAAAAAGATGACTTTTTCATCATGGACTTGCCTATTTTGATCTTGGGTCTCTTTCCAAAGAGGCATGTTGTCTCACACCAGGTTACGCTAAACCAACTTCTTTCACCTCACCACCTTTCCTCTCTAATCTTCTACCTACTCAAGGGACGTGTCGCAAATGTGACATTTCATGATCATGTGACCTTCTTCACCCTTAGAATAGTCAATCATGCAATGCCTTTAGGGTTTATGTTCATACACCATCTTTGGTATGATAGACTCGTAATGGTTCTTATCAATTAGGTGGATCTTTTGTCTCCTCTTACCATTCACCTTTTTTTCTTACTTATTTGATTCTCCTATACAGACCAGACCTTTGACACCTACATTTTGGAATTCCTCTTTCACCAAAATCACCCATGCCTATTCAACCTAAATTCAACCATGCCTATGACCTAAACTCAACCATGCCTAAATGACCTAAACTCAACCATGCCTAAATGACCTAAACTCAATGCCATGACCTAAATGACCTAAATGACCTAAAATCCTCCAACCATCCTAAATGACCTACCATGCATCCATTCCTCTACCTCATCATATTCTTCCCTAGCTTATGGGAGAACTACATCGGCCTGAGGCCCCTTTTCACCAGGGCTATGTAGGTAGCACTCCAGGGCATGGGGCCCTTGAGGTTAGCTCAAGGCCACTCTTTCCCCTAACCAATTTTCCCCTTTTTATATTCACATTCTACCTTAGTGAGTTTCCATTTTACACAAAACTGGAAATTAAACAATCATAAAAACATACATACCTACCATTTTATAACATCACCATATCATACATCAATCATTTCACATTTCCATGATATCAAATATTTGGAAATTTACACCACAACATACATATACATCATCATTTATTTTCCATACTACCAATAACTTGGAAATTAAATCAAACACAAAAATGACTAAACCATGCCTATAACCTCATCCACCATGCCTATCACCTACTCCACCATGCCTCAAATGACCTCGAACTCCACTGAATCACCTAAACTCCATCATGCCTAAATCACCTAAACTCCACCATGCCTATACCTAACTCCATCATGCCTATACCTGACCTGCCTATCCACCATGCCTAACCTCACCTGCCTAACTCCATCATGCCTAAATCTCCATCATAATCACCATAACCTGACTCCATGCCTAAATGACCTAAATCCATGCCTAAATCACCTAAACTCCATCATGCCTAATGACCTCGACTCTAAAACTCATCATCCTACATGACCTAAATCATGCCTAATTCAACTAGTTTCCATAATACACAATAACAATGGAAATTAAAATGAGTACATCATCCATCCAATCAACATCATCAACTATATAATGGAGTGTCTATGTATCAATACATATATACACAGATATAAATAAATATCAGTATCTCAAAAAACTCTCATGTACAATCTCACTCTTTAGCATGCGCAGTATATATATATATCAAAAATCAAAATAATGGTACACTATCCATACAATGACCACTCACCCCACCACTTGATGCCCTCCTCTCCAGTCTCACTCTGTCTCTCCTCCTCCTGGCCCTCTCTCTGCCCTGGTCTCTCGAGAACTTCAGTAACCTCACCATGGCCCTCATCTCTGGGGTCAATGACCCCTGTCATGCTACTAAAACTATGAGTCCTGGATCTAGTCCACTCACTTTCCTGCTTGGGCTTGGGTACTTGGCATATGAGGGCACATCAATCCCTATGGTGGCTAGATGATCCTAATAATAGTGAGCCTCATTCAGGGCATCCCTAAACCTCACCATAGATATGGTCTGGGGTGGTGCCATCGGCCTAACTACCCCCTATGAACTCTTCCTGACCAAAAGTGTACCTTCCTCGTGCAGTGTGCATGTACTTGTGGGACCCTGCATCCTTGTGCTGCTTGTACTTTATGCTACTACTGGCTACTGGGCCCTACAGGCCACAACCTGTGCCTGTGTTATGGCCAAATGGCCCTGTAATCTAGCCAATGCCACCACTATGCCTCTGTAGGGGTGGCTACCTTCCCTCCATCCCCATCTCCACCCTATGCTGGGAACCTTTGTGCTGTGCTACTGGGCTTGTAGGGCCATCACCTGTGCCTCACAAGGTGGTCACTTGTGCCTCGACCTGACCCTATCATGTCCCTCCAACCTAACCCTAATTTGTGCCTGTAGGGTGGCCACCTAACCTAATGTATCCCTCTGCACTATGACTATAAATAAATCAGTTGCCCTTGCCTCGCCGGTGTGTGCCACCATAGCCATTGTGCCACCCACCACTACTACCTATATCCATCGGTGACACCCACATCATCAATCCATCTATCTCGTACCTTCTCCTCCTACCCTGTAGGAACACTCAGATGTGGTGGAGACATGGGTCTCTCCACATCATCTCTATGGTACTGTGGGAAAGGTGGGGGTACATCTTGTCGTAGTCCAAACTATCATCTGACCCTATCCATGGGAATCATCTCATGCTCCCCAAAGACGCCACCCCTATATCCATCTCAATAGCTAAAGCTCCTCTAACTCCTCATCCATGCCTCTATATGATGGATAACCAATATATGGCCTCCACACGATATCAACTACCGAAAGGCCCTCCAATAGTTGCATGTAGTATGACACATCATATGTGGCCCTCGCCACCCTCGGTTGTCCACCGACTGGTACCCATCATCTGAAACCAACTCTAAACAAGCCACCCCCAAACCAATCTTGTCATGGTAAACCAACTAGGCACACACACACACACGATGTGCTCATATGCCCAACAGTGTAATAAATAAGTACAACACATACCAAATCTCCTCAATCTCCCATAGGCCCATAGCTATACAACTGAACTAGGAAATTCGATGCCCAAAGAAAAGCATATCGATCCTCTATCATATCCTGTAGCACCCCCATCAGTGCTCATGGGAATCTCCCACCCTCAGAATCTGGAGAGAAAAATCCCACCACCACCATCATCAACACCGATAGCCTAGTCTCTATGCGGATAGGCTACATACATATCTCCATAAGTGAGACTCACATTGTGATACCTCAATAGGCCCATCACCTCACCAAATACCACCACTATCGGCTCCACCATGCCTCAGAAAAATGGAATACACTGCTCCCCCCAACAATAGGTAGCCACAGGATCCTATACATGTCCTCTAATGTGACGTCATCTCACCCATCGGTAAATGAAAGGTATTGGTCATTGAGTCCCATCTATCGATGAGAGCGACCATCAAGCTATGATCTCAACTATACGCCTATAGCATCGGATCACACTAAGTCCAACATCAGTCATGTGCTCCCACTCCTCCGTGGTCACGCTAGGCCACATCTATACAGCATAGGGGTGGTACTTTGTCCCTCATCCTCAGCTGATCTCTCACCTACATCATCCAACATGACCTTGTCAAGACTTGACCACCTCAAATCACCTATTACCCACCACACAATACCCAACCACATCACTCATGCCTACCCCTTTTACCTAATTCACCTACAAACCTATTGTCCCTTATCATCCTTACCCACTATCTTAGTTCATTTCACCTACTTACCTATCCCACATCACCAAAATAACATTTTACCCTCTTCCCTCTACATAAATCTTCACCTACCCCTTCCTCACCTATTTTACTTTCCTACCTAGCCCTTCTTTCACCTATTTACTCTTAATCATGACTAACGCATTGTCGGTCACCTTGACCATCATCGGTCCTCTTTTGACCTGTCGATCACCCAAACCCTTGACCGACAATGGCCAAAGCCACCAACCACCAACCCGACCATCATCGACCCATCTCTCTCCGTCATCGCGCATCATCAAACCACAAAAACCCATCCCCATTCTCAAAAATTAACCAAAAAACAACCTAAATACCTACTCCCACCCACCCAAACCTATCCTAGCTTCATTACCAACCCTATTTAAGCTACATTTGACCTTCCCCCCCATTTCATTCATTTTTAACCACGATTTCACAAATTAAAATTACACCCAAATTTTAAACAAAACCAATTTCCACAAACTATTTTCAACCAAATGAAGGATTCAAATTGTCTCTACCTCTACTCGGTGCCATCTCCATGGTGGCACATCTGCCACTATGCGTCGGTGGTCCACCCACTCCCTCTCCCACCTCCCATGCCAAAATCAACTCCTCACCTCACAACCAATCAATCAATCAACTCGATCTCATGGACCCACCAATCAAATGCCAATCACCTCGCTACATGGCTCACCAACTCAACTCAACACCTCATACTATCATTTTCCACTCTTACACTTCTCCTCTTGTCATTTTCTAAAAGTGGAAAGGTTAAAATGAATCCATAAAAAGTGGATTTTTCCTTTTTTAGCCCCAACTCGACATGACCGACATCAGTCATGTCTGTGCCCTAGAAAACCAATGTCGGTTACACTATAACCGACATCGGTCACTTGACATAACCATTTGACCCACCCCATGCCCATTTTTCCTAAAAACATTATTGATCCAACAACTTTTAACCTTACCAACACCTATTACACCTTACCCGCAAGCCTACATTACATGTACATTTCCTTAACTACATGTTTAGGGACATGTTATTTACCTATACCTCGGCCTTACTTATGCCCTGACCTACATACCTAACCTTTGAACCACCTTTTGTGACATTGGAATTTGTGTACTTCATTATACCTTGTGATGTTGTTACCCATGTTGTTTAGCCTAATGACCTTACCTTTCCTAATGACGTGATGTTTATCCCGACCATACCTTTGGTGCAATGGAACAAAACCTATTACCCATTCCTACACCTAACCTCATTGTGCTTCATGACCATATCCTATACCTTGGATACCTAATCACTTCAACCTCATTTGGATAAACCTATCACCCTTTTGACAACGTAGAGTTTGCAAGCTCTTCCACCTAGTACCATATTATAATCTATATGTGTGTGTGTGTTTGATTTCCATTACCCATTACCTAACCCGACCTTTACCCATTACCCATAATGACCATACCCTTACCTACCACCCTCACTTTCCTCAATAACCTATTTATCAAACCACTCCTCGACTACTTTTCCTACCTCATCGGTTCATGGTTTGAGGGGGATCACCTTCAACCCTACTTGGGGAAACTTAATCTCCATTTATACTAGGACACCGACTCCCTATTTTTTCATCATCACTTACCAATACAAGCTACATGACAAAAAGGGGCAAATGTAGACACCAAATTTGGGTCACACTCCCCTTGGTCCCCTTTCAATCAATTAACGTAATATATTTAAACACATCATGACCCCTTCATCCCATATTAATATTTCATCCTCACATTATTATTAATTAATTAATTATTTTAATTAAGTTAATTTCATCCTCACACCTCCACCTCATCATTACACCTCACCCTGACCCATTCCAGGGGCATTTAACTCACAATGACCAAGTCATCACTCTCAACACTGAGTCATCACTCCTAATGTTGAGTCACCACTTGACCTAACTAACTAAGACTTCTTCCTAAACCTAATTGGACTTCTTCTATGACCTTCCTACCTTTTCTAATGAGAACTCCACTTCCCTAAGTGGAATCAATCAAAATCATGCCAAAAATAGTAAAGATCTTCCTATTTTTGGTAAACCTAGACTTTCCCCCTTAACCGATGTCGGTTATCCCTCGACCGATGCGATCACCACCTAACCACCATCGGTTACCTTATATACACTTTCACAACTCTTTACATGGGTTGGTCATTCATTTATTGGAGCTCTTGATTGCATTCAAGCGTGAATCTTCAAGCCCTCTTGCATCCAGATGATGAACACACACAACTATAGTGCAAGAAAGCAACTGTTCTCCTTCCAGAGCATTAGAATACTCACGGAAGCACATAGGTCATATACTACCATGACACTGACTCAAGCACTTCTTCTCTAATCAACCATCAACCATCCCAACTCCCAAGATCTGTAAGACATCAAGTAAGTATTGTGATTTTAATCATTTTGCTTATTCCTTTTGTAGATCTCTTGCTTTTCAATAGTAGTTTATTTCCTCTATTTCCTTTGTACATCACCTTCTTCCCACCAACCCACTATTCAACCATCCCAAGCCTTTTCACCATTCTAAACCTCCTTCTTAGTATCCCTGAGTCTTCTCAGCCATATTACGACCCAAACCATACTACCCTCACTCTCTGTGCAATCACAGAGAGCCTAAAAACTCTTTTTTTAATAATTTACTACCTATTTCCCCTACTGACATCGGTTCTTTGACCAATGTTAGTTTAGCCCCTACCGGCATCGGTCACTAGACCGATATCGGTCTCTATGTCATTTCACAGTCTCAGACCAACAAGCTTCCCACTCACCCAAAATCAACCTAGACTTTAACCAATCAACCCTGACCCTTACCAAACCTTTGATGAGACTGTCGAACTTCGAAAAACCCCGTTCTAATTAGATTTAGTGTTATTTTAATATTTAGCATAAAATCTAGTGTATTGTGTGTATGAGAAACCTAAATCATTACATTGCAATAGGACTTATTTATTTTAGTTGTTTATTCACATTGAATTGTATTAAAATTAATGTTTTTCTATGGTGTTTTACTCCCTTCACTTTACGAGACGGGTTCGCTTCCACTTAACTGGTTTATAATGCTCAACATGCAATTAAAAGATAAAATAAGCTCCTTGTGAGGTCAACAAGGTTGGAAAGTTTCCAACATGGATATAAAAGATAAAGCAAGTGAAAGAGGTCGATCTACACTCATATGACTCTTGGCCAACCAAAGGGTATAAAGGAGACTTGGTGGCTCATTTTCCCATATCATATTTTGGATATACACTTTATATTTGGTCTTTATGGTTGATTGCTCTTAGTCCTATCCACTATTGGGTGGCAATCTATTAGTGTGGCATCCAAGGAGGAAAAAAAACCCTTCCTTGTGGAGATTGGAGGATAAAAACCCTTTAATTTGGTCGTGTTGAAGACCATCATATTGGTTTGCATCTAGGGCATAAAGGAGTCATACAAAAGCTTTTGACATTGTTTGGAGTCCCTCTCCTAGGGAGCGACTAGGGTAGAAGAGGATTTGGGTGCCTTCTAGGGCACAAAAATTCATTATTCTTTGATATTCAGATTTATCATATTTTATAATGTTGGTATCTACAATTTAATAGTTTTTAGAGGAGTTTATCTATCATTTTCAGACTTTTTTTGTGGCTGCCCTAGTGTTGTCATAAAATTAATCGCAAATGGGTATAATATCTTGTTTTCTCCATTTCTTTGATGTAATTTTGATGGTAAATGTTGTTGTGCTTGAAATAATTATTTAGAAGCATTTTCAATTGTTGTTGCATGGTCGTATGGTGAGTTTAAGTCCCATTATAGTTCATTGCTAGGGTTTCCTTATACTTTTAGAATTGCTATAATAAAAATTAGAATTCAAATCACTTGGGGTTTGTGTTATTCATTTTATGATTAAGTTTCGCCTTAGAAAGGAACATTACAAGGTATCGGGGCTTCCCTCTTCCCATCTTGAAGATTTTCATATAATAAGATAAAATGGCTGTGGATGTTAAATTTTCACAATACATATTTAGCATTTTTAGTGATGTTAGATTTGAAAGGGTTTCCCTAGGGTAAGAAAGATTAGTCAATAAAATGGCCCATCTCGCTCCATACCCTACAAGATCCAAATGGTTGAAATAGCTCTTCAAATGAAGTAAATAACTACTCAAGAATCCAAAGTGGACAACATTGGTCGTACACTCATATTGATCAGGACTATAGGGCGCTTCCGGAGAGAGAGATTTGTGATGTCATGTCATTTTTTGAGTTCATGGGAGTAAGCAAGGGAAGATCAAAGCCCAAGCTTAGGTCATGAGCTACACAAGAAGAAAAGGAAGAATCGGATCTTCTAGAGGGTTTTGAGGTGAAGTCCTAAAAAATTAGACATATTAAAGGACATGGAAAGGTGTTACTAGATGAAGAACCAAAATGGTTATGTGATTTGCTTGCCAATGAATCTCTAAAGAAAGAGGAAAAATTCACAGCATGAGCCAAACTGAAAGAAGAAAATTTTGATTCGCAAAATTGTGGAGAGAAAGAAATCATCAAGATGAATCAAGCCAAATCTCTTGTTGATAATGATGATGATAAAATTGTTGGAATTTTCAACAACTCATTGCAACAACTCATAAGAGTCAAGTTGAGGGTGTTCATGGTTTTGGCAAGAACCACGAAGAGGCTCCATGTATGTGCCAACAAAATATGAAAGAAGTCAAGGTGGGAAGAGCTTAGTTGAATATGAAGAAATCTCAACCAAGATTTATTCGGAAAAAGAAGATGAGCAAGTTGATAACGGTCCAAGATGTGATATTAAAAAATCACATTTCAACTTTTTTGTCTCCTCCTATGTTGATGTCATACTTGTGTCATCATGGGCAACTTGTTGAAAAGAATGAGCCTATGTCAAGCTTGACGCTTCGTAGTTTAATTGGCGGTCATCGTGGACAACATAGTGGAAAAGATGATAAAGTGAAGAACACTCTAAGTGGCAAAGAGTACATAGATCCTTTGAGCTACAAAGAAGGTGAAGTCTTCAATGGGTTCCATGTTACTATGGCTAGTGAGTGCTTCATTTTGTGCATATGGTTAGAAAAAATAATTATGAGAAATCATATGGAGTTTGTTGTGCATTTGAACTTCCTTGTGAAGGATGAGATGCTACAAGATGGCCTCATCATCCCTTGCACCAAGAGGTTCCAATAACCCAAGCTCACCTTGGGAAAGCACATGGTAAGTAATTATTTATATGTTGTTGGTATTGAGGTACAGATTTGATACTTGAGATTCAATGGTTGCATTCTTTGGGTGAATTTACCCAAAACTATCAAGCTAGGGAGTTGAGATTCAAACTTGGTGATCAAAAGTTTGTGCTTCAAGGCATGAAAAGTGGATCTCCTCAAGTTACTACAACAAAGAGGAGGGAAAGAATTACCGAAAGAAGGCAAGGTCTATGGGCTACACATGGTAAGATAACCACCACAATTTCGCTTTTAAAACAATAGTGGTATCATAGAGATTTTCGTAGATCTTAATCCATGCACATGCTCTAAGAAAAAGTCTTCCAATGGAAGTGGATGTTGATTTTGTTACTTTTACATTTGGAAGTGATCAAATTTGATGTTATCTTGCTGCCCTTAGGATTGTACCCCGCTTGAGAAATTGGTGGTTATGTGTCAAAATGGTGTCTCGATAATCTTGAGCCTCAATGCAGCTTTTTCAAACATGTTTTTCCCTCTCTTCCCAACCTCCCCAAGCTAACAACCTATTTTATTTCCTTCTTAGTCGTTTGTTATTTTTATTTTTCCCGCAAAATCCACAAGACAAGTGGCAAGTTTTCGCGCTTTCTTTTGTTCAAGCTTTGGATAGACGTATAGGTTACAAAATTAACCGTAGTTGATAAGTCGTCGGGTCCGGCAACTACATAGCAGAGGATCCATGACAGACAAGGAGCAAACACGTGTCGGCTTTCTAGAACCTCCTCTCAGTAGATATATCGATCGATGTGAAGTCACCGGAATAAGCTATAGCTTTTATTTCGTTGGTTATGGTTCAAATTCGATATGGTGATATGCCACAGTCCGATTTGAGTTAAGACAATCTTGTCATAAATAGACCAACAAAGGAAGAGACATGTGGCTTCATTTCAATGGAGCCAACATTTTAAGTAAGCCCAAATAGAAGTTGTTATGCAAAGTCGCAACCAATCATAAACTAGCACAAAGCAGACAGATCGACAAGTGTGAAGACGTGGAGACATTTCGCAGCTAATGGAAATGGATTTGGGCATTTAAAAGTCACGAAGATCCGTAATTAATATGTGTTGATTTTGTGTCAAGGTCAATGTCTTGTGAAAGACACGGGGAGCTATATGATTGGCTAGACAAATATAGTAGTGTGACGAGGAGAAGAAATATATGCAACATACGGCAAAGCAAAAAATACATGTAAGGAAAATATAGAGCAAAAATTGAAGTTTTATATAGAAGAAGAAAGACACATGCAGGAACACGTAACCGAAGAACAAAGAACAAGAAGAATATTCAAAGAAGAATATAGAGTTGTATCTCAAGGCAAATATTGTAAGAATAACAAAAGGAATGTATAGAGTCGTAGCTCTAAGATTATAAGAACCTTTTAAATCGAATATAATAGATATATTTTGTGTGCTTGTGTTTTGGTTATGTATTTCCCTGAGTTGGTTGCAGTTGGCACCATATTTTGCCAACAATTTGGTATCATAGCTAAAGGTTGTTGAGTTATTGAGTTTTAATGGCTTCCAGTGAACTTGTCATGTCCCCTTTTCGAGCTAATTCCAATTGAAGACCTTAACCCATTTTCTCCCCGTGGGTTTAAGGAGAAAGCAAGGGGAAGATCTGAGCTTCGTAGTTGCATCATTATTTTGATAGTTATTTCATTTATATAATTATGTATTCCTATTGGGCGATTAGCGCTCCAATAGATGGCTATGTAATTAGGAAATAAAATAAGTATTTGTGGCATGTAGGCCCAATACTTAATGAACTTTTAAAAGATCCTCCCTTAAGGGGTCGGCCTTTCTGGATTGCATTGTAATAAGCACCCCTTATGTCTATATAAGGAGGTCGCTTAGTCATTTGTAAGCATGTTTTTGGTGAATCTATCTTATTGGTGAAGGTTGCTTGTTGAAGCCCTTTCTCCACCTCATTCAAGGATGAAAACCCTTGAGGAGAGGGTAGTGTGGACAAAAACCCACATTATCTCATTTGTGTTGATCTCATTGTTGGTTATAACAGATTTCTGCCCTAAGCGACTTGCTTAGAGGTATGTTTTCAAGGATATTGTTGGTTTCTATGTGATTTCTTTGCATGGTTGAGCTCCCTATGATTTATAAAGGTGAAATCTTCCATTTTATCAATTGTGATGTTTTGGTATGTGCGGTGACATTTTGGCAAATCTGGAATTATCATCTTATTCTCTATATTTTATAAGGCCAATATCTCAAGTTTCATGATTTTTGGTGCTTTCTATGTTGAGTTATGAATTTTTAAAGATACACTGCAGACAAGGGTTTTATGAAATTCATATCTTCATATCTAGGGCATTAAAAATCAGATTTCTTGCATTATATGATTGTTGAGGTTATAACATAATTTTAGAAATTCAAGTGGGGTTAATTGAAGGGTTTTGAAGGCTCAAAAGTGAAGTTGAATTCCACAAACAGTTCGCTGCCCTAGAATATTGCAAAAATCAGATTACTTTCAGGTTGGTTTCTAAAATCAGATTTGGAGATCTTTGGTTTTGAGCTAATTACCTTAATTTTCAGTTTTATCCCCAAAAGGGATATTACATAACTCATGACAACAACCCCCAATATTTGATGGGAAGAACTATGATATCTAGTGTATTAAGATGAAGACATTGTTCTCTTCTCAAGAGCTATGGGAACTAGTTTAAGGAGGATATGTAGAGGTAGCAGACCAGGCTGCTTTCAATGCATTGACACAAGCACAAAAGAATGTTTTGAAGGAAAATAGAAGAAAGGATGCAAAGGCTTTAAGCTATATTCATAATGTTGTCACTGATTCAATTTTCCCAAGGATAGCAAAGCAACTATAAACTCCAAACAAACATGGGACACCTTGTAGAATGCTTATCAAGGAAGTGACAAGGTGAAGATAGTCAGATTGTAGATGTTGAGGAGAGATTTTGAGAATCTTCTCATGAAAGAGTCAAAATCAGTAAATGATTTTTTCATAAAAACAATGACCATAGTCAATCAAATGAGGACTAATGGAGATGTTGAATACCATAAGATCATAGAGAAGGTATTGAGAAGCCTTCCAACCAGATTTGATCCGGTTGTGGTTGCATAAAAGAGAGTCTAAGGATTTGAGACAAATGATAGTTGATAAGTTAATGGGTTCTTTGCAAACCCATGAACAGAGGATGGGTAGGACAACCAACTCCTCCTATGAACAAGCCTTCAAAACAAATACAAATGTGAAAGGTAGGGGAGAGGAACATACAATAGAGAAAGAGGAAGATTTAGCAACTAGTAAGGTGGAAGACATAACAATCAACAAGAGCCACAAGCAAGAGGAAGAGGTAGAGGAAGGAGCAACAACACTTCCAGAGGTGGTTCTACACAAAGGTATGAAAAATCAAATGTACAATGCTACTATTGCAAAAAGTATGGACACTATGCAAGTGAATGCAGAAAGAAAGAATATGATATGAGAAATCATAATCATAATGCAAGCTTCTCTAATGCAAAAGAAGTTGAACTCCGAAAAGAATGGAAATTTTTTCTAACTTGCAATGTATGTCACTAGGACGGAAACACACAAATATGGTATTTAGATAGTGCATGCATCAATCATGTGTGGAAATAAGGAGATGTTTAATGACATAGATGAAGCAATCAATCTCAAGTGAAGATGGTAATGACAAGGTTTCAAAGATGATGGAAAGGCATTGTATCCATTCTCACCAAGCAAGGAGACAAGAAGTAGATTCATAATGTCTTATATGTTCCAAGGTTGAAGCATAATCTTCTCAAGCATTGGGCAACTTGTCCAAAATGGATATAAGGTGAAGTTTGAGAATGGAGAATGTGTTTTATATGATAAAGGTGGAAACAACAAGTTGATTGCAATTGTGCAGATGACAAAAATAGAATGTTCCCTTTGAGGATGCAAAGTGTAGTAGGCGCATCAACATTCAAAACAATAGCCATTGATCAATCCACTCTATGGCATCTTAGGTATGGGCATTTGAGTTATGGTGGATTGAATGTTCTTTATAAAAAGCAAATGGTTAGAGGGTTACCACCTATTGAACAACCAGATAAATTATGTGAAGGTTGCATATTAGGAAGAAACATAGAAATGTTTTTCCCTCAGGTAAATCTTGGAGAGCAAGCTCACCTCTTAAGTTGATACATTCAGATTTGTGTGGTCCCATGAAGACTCCCTCCTTGTCTAAAAGTGTGTATTTCCTTACTTTCATAGATGACTTCAAAGTAGAAGGACATGGGTTTATTTCTTGAAAAATAAATCGAGACATTTGAAGTATTCAAGCAATTTAAGGCCATGGTTGAAAAGCACAATGACCATTATATAAAGACATTGAGAACAGATAGAGGGGGAGAGTATATATCAAATGAGTTTTTAAACTTTGTAAGGAACACGGATCAAGAAACAATTCACAACCACATATACACCGCAACAAAATGGTGTAGCTAAGAGGAAGAATCATACCATTCAAGAAATGGCAAGAAGCATGCTCAAAGCTAGAAGATTGTCTAATGAATTTTGGGCTGAAGCAGTTGGAACAATAGTATATTTTTGAATAGATGTCCTACAAAGAGTGTGAGGAATAAGATACCTCAAGAAGCATGGAGTAAATAAAACCAAGCGTTGAACACTTGAGAGTTTTTGGATGTGTGGCATATGCTCATGTGCCAAAGAAAAGAAGAACAAAATGGGATAATAGAGGAGAGAAGTCCATTTTTATTGGATATAATGAGCAATCAAAAGCTTACAGATTATATAATTCAGTGTACAAAAGAGCTCATAATCAACAGGATGTTCGATTCATTGAGGAAGCATCTTGGGGAGATGCAAAAGAAGTGGAGCAGCCACAAGCAAAGGAAAATGCACCCATCATTGATGTTGAAATAGCAGATGGTAGACAAACAATGTACCAAGTTAGACACCCATTTCACAAAGGGGTGTATCCTCAAATGGCAAAAGCCAACAAAGCATGCAAGGACCAGACTAATGAATCATCTTCATCATCATCTGACTTAAATCAGCACCAAGGTCGAATGAGGAGTGTTCAAGAGATTTATGAACAGTCAAGGTATGAAGAAAATGAAGATGAAATGATTAATTTTGCTTTATTTTCAAAGCGATCCAATTTATTTTGAGGAAGCAATTAAGGACAATAAATGGTGTGAAGCAATGGATGAAGAAATGCATGCAATAGAGAAGAATAGAACATGGGAGTTAGTAGATCTTCTAGTAGGAAAGGAAGTCATTGAGTCAAGTGGGTTTATAAAACCAAGACTACTCCTAAAGGCAAAATTGAAAGACATAAGGCAAGGTTAGTTGTCAAAGGATACAAACAAAGGCCTGGACGTGATTATAATGAGACATTTGCTCCAGTAGCAAGGCTAGAAACTATGAGAACAATCATTGCCATAGTTGTTCATCACAAGTGGAAGGTCCATCAAATGGATGTCAAATCAACTTTCTTGAATGGAGTGTTAGAAGAAGAGGTATATGTGGGATAACCACCAAGTTATGAAATTCCAGGGCATGAGAGAAAAGTATACAAGCTCAAGAAAGCATTGTATGGACTCAAACAAGCACCAAGGGCATGGTACAATAGGATAGACTCCTATCTGATTAGCAATGGCTTTAGCAAAAGCAATAGTGAGCCCACACTCTACATCAAAGCAAACAATGGTGATATTTTGATTGTTGTTTTATATGTAGATGATTTAATTTTTATTGGAAATGCAAGCAAGGCAATAGATGAATTTAAATCAGCCATGAAGAAGGAATTTGAGATGACTGATTTGGGATTGTTGAAGTATTTTCTTGGCATTGAAGTCAAGCAAACAAAGCATGGCATATTTGTTTCTCAAGCAAAATATGCAAAAGAAATCTTGCAAAGATTCAAAATGTTGGACAACAAACCAACATCTACACCAATTGAAATAAGTTTGAAATTAACCAAAGATGATTATGCGGATGTGGATCCTCTACAAGGTACAAAAGCATGGTAGGAAGCTTGATGTATTTAATTGCAACTAGACCAGATATAATGTATGCAATTAGCTTGATTTCTAGATTCATGGAGACTCCAAAGGAGACACACTAACGAAAAGCAAGAGCAAGCGTATTTTGAGGTATGTGAATGGCACAAGAAATTATGGAATTTTATATGCTGATAATGATTTTCAATTAGTTGGATACATAGATAATGATTGGGTAGGAAGCCTTGATGATAGAAAAAGCACATCTGGATGTGTCCAATGTTGGGTCAAAAGCATTTCATGGGCTTCAAAGAAACAATCAGTTGTTTCATTGTCTACAACTGAAGCAGAGTATATTGCAACAAACTCAACCTCTTGTCAAACAATATGGTTAAGGAGAATCCTCTCAGATTTGCATGAAGAGAAACAAGGAGGTTCTACAATTTTCTGTGATAAAGTCTTTGATTGCATTATCAAAGAATCCAGTATTCCATGGAAAAAGCAAGAATATTGTAATCAGGTACCATTTCATTTGTGAGTTAGTTGAAAAAGGAGACATTGAGCTTTAGTTTTATAAATCAGAGTTGCAGCTAGATAACATTTTTACTAAGTCTTTATCAAAAGAAAGGTTTGAGCATTTAAGAGCAAGTCTAGACATCGTAGATGTCTAAAACTTGAAAATCAGTTGGTGATTAGATTTTGTTCGGCTCAAGATTAAGGGGAGTGTCAAAATTAATGGTGTTTGATAATCTTGATCCTCTCGCAATTTTTTCAAAGATCTTTTTCCCTCTCTTCCCAACCTCCCCACTAATAAGCTATTTATTGCTTTTTTAGCCGTTTGTTATTTTTGTATTTTTCCCTCAAAAGCCAAAGCCACGTGGCAATTTCCTGCACTTTCTTTTGTTCAATCTTTGGGCAAACGCAAAGGTCATGGAATTAACCACAATTTATAAGTCATTGCCGTGCGGCTACATAGCGAGGATCCGACCGATCGACGAGGAGCAAACACGTGTCAAATTTCTAGCACCTCCTCTTGTAGATCTTTCGAGCGTAGACGTGAAGTCCACGTAATAAGCTATTGCTTATATTTCATTAGGTCCGGTTTGAGTTAAGATAGTCAAGGGTCATAAATCGACCAACCAAGGCAGACACGTGGTTACATTTCAATGGAGCCAGCATTTTAAGTAAGCCCAACTAGAAGTTGCGATGCAAAGCCGTAACCAATGATAGACTAGCTCGAAGAAGGACACACGGACAAGTGCGAAGACATGGAGGCATTTCGGTTTAACTAATGGAAATGGATTTTAGCGGATTTAAAAGCTACGAAGAGCTAGAGTTAATATATGGTTTGGGTCCGTGTCAAGCTCAACATCTTTTAAAAGACACGAGGAGCTATATAATTGGCTTGACAAATATAGCAATGTGACAAGGAGGAAATATATGCAAAGCAAGATACAAAGCGTAAAAAATACATAAGAGAAAATACATAGCAGCAACTCGAGGTTTTATATAGAAGAAAAAGACACGTGCAAGAGCACAAAACCAAAAGAAGAAAGAACAAGTAGAATATTCAGAGAAGAATATAGAGCAGTAGCTCAAGGCAAATATTGTAAAGAACAAAAGGAATGTACGTAACCATAGCTCGAGATTGTAAGAACCTTTTAAATCGAATATAATAGATATATTTTGTGTGCTTTTTGTGTTTTGGTTGTGTCTTTCCTCTGTGTTGGTTGCATTTGGCACCATATTTTGCCAATAGTATGAGTGTAAGTAGTAGAAATCATGTCTTATGGGTTTTAAGACACATCATAAAAATTCATACTGTTGTTATCAACTTTTTCAGTTTGCCCAACATTGTATTTGTAGCCATACAAGTAGCATCAACCATACATTGGAGTAATCTTCAGTTTGTTGTTGTTGAAGCATTTTCAATCCCCATATGATTGATTTTTGTGAAGAATTTGAAGTATGACAGTTGTTATTCTCTTCTTTTTGTTGGTGTCCGCATCAAAACCATCATGTTAACCCCTTTTATGATAGTCACCAAAGTGTTTTCAGTCACAAGGGGAAGGGTTTTCCACCTACCGAAATGAGGGTTTATATGTTGTTGTTTTAGAAGAGTTTCCGGCCACCATAATGCTAGTTTTGAGCAAGAAATTGCAATGGTACAACTACAACCATACTTGGGACAGCATGAATGGACCTTTAAGAGTCCATCATATGAAGGGGAATTTTGAGAAAAATGCAAGCAAAGGAAGAAAGCTAGTTCACATATCTATGAGGCATGAAGAAATGATATTAAGAGCTTGCGTTTCTTTTAATGTGCTTGTTCTTTGTGTAGGCACGGAATAAAGAAGAAACAACAGCTGAATTTGTTATCCATCCTAGCATGTGATAAAGAATATGGGACTACAAATTGAAGATAAAGATGCCATAATGGAGGATGGCAATTTTGTGAGTGCAAAAGTCTCAATTTGCATAGAAATAGGGTCCCTGCAATACTTCGATTGTGAGTGAAACATAAAGGCTTTGAGAAAGGTACAACCCAACCTAGGACAAAGGTGGGAAGAGGGAAGCTTAGATCATCTCTTTGGGCAGCCAAGGAAGCCACTACAAAGCAAGGTAACTCTAGGTGTTTGGATTAGTTTTGCCTAATGCTCAAGTTTTCCTTTCCAAGTTTGTTGTTGAGTGAAGAATGTAATCAAAAGTTGAGGAATGAGGGGTTGTCCACTCCAAATGAGAAGGGAAGTATTTCTATGGCAGCCATAAGCCAAACTACCATCATTGGTACTGTTGTCATCATTTATATTCGCCTACACCTAATTTCAATTGCATTTGTATTTAGAAATATGGAGTGTTCTTCCACCTTAATTGACAAGGATGGAACGAAGAATGATGATACCACATTGGGACATGGATTAGTTTGTCAAGATGTTGATTATTTATTAATTTTTGCTTTATAAATGAGATTACAACAGTTTGGAAGGATTTTTATACAACTGAGTATGCAAAAGTTGTTATTGTTGTTTTAGAAGTTGAAGATGAAGGGGACTTCAATGAAGAAAGGGGCAACGAGTGTCAGAGTTTGTTTGGGCAAAAGCTCTTTCATTTGACAGGCATGGGATCTAGACTATGGGAATGCTACAACATGTTCCTTCACCTTGGTATGATGGCATTTGGGCATGAGAGCTTGCAATTGCTTGAGGGCAAGCAATTTTGGGAAGGGAGGATTGTAATGTCCCCTTTTTCAAACTAGCACCAATTGAAGACTTCTTGCCATTTCTCTTCCCGTGGCCAAGAAGGAATTGCACAAGGGAAGTCCTTGGGTTTTGTTTTTATTTCTTTTTATTGTTATTAATGTTTTTCTTTGGTGTTTTACTCCCTAAGGCAAGTCGGTTGGGTTATAATGCTCTCAACATGCAATTAAAAGATAAAGTAAGCTCCTTATGAGGTCAGCAAGGTTGGAAAGTTTCCAACATGGAAATAGAAGATAAAGCAAGCTTAAGAGGTCGGTCTACACTCTTATGACTCTTGGCGCCAACCAAAGGGTATAAGAGGAGTCTTAGTGGCTCATTTGCATATCATATTTTGGCATATGCACTTTATACTTGGTCTCTAAGGTTGATTGCTCCTAGTCCATTCCACTATTGGGCAAAAATCCATTAGTGTGGCATCCAAGGAGGATGAAACCCTTCCTTGTGGGAGATTGGAGGATGGAACCCCTTCAATTGGGTGGTGTTGAAGACTTTCATCGAAGACCATCTTGTTGGTTTGCATCTAGAGCAATTGAGGTGGCAATATTTGGACTTATGGGCAATCCCACCCCATCCCTTAGAACTATCTAGCCCCACCCATAACCCTTGTCTATACTCATGCCTTTGTTTATTAGTAGAGGAAATAAATGCCCTTTCTTTTTAATTAGAGGGAGTAGAGGCATCTGTCAATTATTGACTCTAGCTAGTTTCCCACTCTCTAAAAATCTTTATCTCTCAATCGAGTGCCACTCCCATTGCTTGAAGTATATTTACCTAGGGGCACTTCCGCTTGGCCTCTTTCCCTTCCCAAACCTTTGCAAACACCCCTTCCATCCTCCAAAAAAACCAAATCCCCAATGAAGAGTTAGAAGTTGGAATGGGCAAGTGGTTGAGTCTTGTTCCATCGATCAAGAACTATACATAGTAGGTTGTTAAGGGCCCCATTAGCCTCCTCCCTATCCTCGATCCTACACCATCAACCCTCAATCCCCACCAAATAGGTTGGGGCGGACATGGGCATGCAATCGAGTCTTCTCCCATTGATTAAGAGAGGGAGGCTCTCATTCTCCTCTCCCTCAATCCCTAAATCAAGTGTTCTATCGATGATCGAGCTTTATCAATCAAGGATCTAAAGGTCCGAACATCGGACAAGTGTCGAAAGTCTAAGTGCATAAATGACCTTCAAGCCTTATCGGTAAAAATTATCTAAAATCTAATATCTATGTACGTGAAATGTGTGGTTAGATCACCCATATCGTGTCTATAGAGTAATACCTCTCCTATTGGAGGATTCATTCATTGTCTCGATCAAGCGTGGGATTGAGTCATGTCGGTGATAGTTTTATTCATAGTCAATTCAATCAAAGTCATGCCCGAGCAATTTGAAACAAGGATTGGGTTTCAGGTTGAGAGTTTCTTTGATTGATGTTTGGGAGGTCATGCAATGTATGTATGTGCATGTGTGTATCTATATATATTGTAATGCATTTCAACAATCGATGATATGCTTATAGTTAACTTGTTATAATATGGACGGAAAGAGGAGATGGTGGTTGAGAAATTTTGGATATAACACATGGGTTGAGGTCTTCGATTGAATTAAGCAATTGGAGTCACCATCTATGTGATGATATATATTGATTCTCTATAATATTAAGTCATTATCTATCATGTCTCAACCAATATACACATCACTTGGTGATATTGAATCTCATCTCATCTCACATCACATCGATCTCGTAAAAATCGTGGTGGTCATTGTGATGGTCGGGATAAGAGGAAGTTAGAAGGATTCATTCTAGCTATTTGATAATCATTTTAGAATTCCCATGAGACCTATGCCTATACCCGATCCTAGGGGTAAGTGGAATTCAAGTTGCTATTCGACAACATCTCATTAGTTCTCGTTGCACCAATAACTCGTCTTTGCCAATGGTTTCATTCATGAGCTCCTTTTGGTTGAGTGCTCTCCCAAATGGTCATTTATGCCACCTAGATATAAATGGTGATTGGTGATAATCTATTCATTGTGAGGAAATTGAACTCTATTCGTTATTTTAATTAGCAATTAGGCATTCGTTAGAGACTTATGTGTCATTATCTATCGATCAAACGACATTACAATTGGGCACATGAAATCAATAGGGTAATCTCGACAACCGAAGAGATTTATAAGTTAACCATAACTTGTATGCTAGTTAGCTCCATGAGAAAAATGTGCCGCCATGGTCTACAAATATTTTGTTGTTATAGGGAGTATATCACCACATGATCTCTCGGACTACTCAAGGTCCCACATGTCATCAATGCCATTACACTTATCTAGCTTGAATGCAATGACCTTTGTCAAGATTTAGATGAAGATCGAGCATTGTCACACTCAGTGACTATCTCCTTAGCATAGGAGCTGATGGGTTAATACAATGAACATGTCTTCCCTATTTGGATCTGATCGTGAACAGTATTCCCGCCATTCAACAATTTGAAGTCCACTCACACTAGTAGATTTTGCTGATTTTGGGATATTTAGTGTCAATTTCTTTCATTTTGACAAACCTTGCCACTTTTAGTGATGCAAATCGTGTTAAATATAGAAAACACCTCCAAAATGGTGTCAAAGCTCCAAAATTGGTGGTTTTAAAATTGACACAAACATCAGTTTTTGCATTAGCAACATCAGCTCTTTGACCAGGGGGTTAACTGTAACCATGTCCAAGAAAAATGAGGCCTGGATAAACGTGACACAAAAATTTGTTGCAACAAAAATCTGTATTTTTTAAAGACATCTCCAGCTCCCTCCAAATATTCAAGCTCAAAATTTCTGTCGTAGTTGTGTCACAATTTGGTACAGCCTGTACCACAGGTTAATAAAATAAACTCCCATGGTCTGATTGGAACGATTTTATGTCCATGGATTTAAAATATTATCTGAACAACCTACGGATAAGAATCAGATGGTTTGAATGTATTTTATTTGGAAATTCATTGTTGAAATACTGCAAGGGAATTACATATTTCAAGCTTCAACAATCCAAATGTTATGAGAAAAAGGGTTTTCTTGCTCAGGAATTTTAGCACACACTAAGAACATGCTGGAAAGAGTAACTGATTAAAAGCTAACCGCATGGAGAACATAAAGGGAAAAATAATAGTTTAAACAATCAAGTGTATTCAAAAAAACAAGGCCGTGTTTGGAAGGTGAAGAGTAGAAAGTTTGGACAGGTTATAGGAGAAATGGAGGACATATTCCTTACCATTTTTCCATTTTATTGAAGAACTCACCTTCACAAACAAAACAACAATTTGTTTTGCAAGATATTTTAGTGTCTGTGAATAAGCCAACTATTTGACAAAATACATGAATAAGATTTATTCGTTGCTAGCTTGTGTGAGGTTTGAAAAAAAGAGTCTGTAGACTATTTTGATGTTTGTATGCATGGAAGTCACTTGAGACTCATTCTAGTGGTTCATTTTCTTTTAGTTTATTTCAAGCTCATTTGTATATTTACAAAGGCAAACTGTCATCATTTGTGAATGAAATTGAAGCATCTTCCATTTCAAATTGCATTACATTGTTGTTGTGTTTGATCTCACTGCAAGGAAAATATGTACTTCTTTGGACCCCCATACAATTGAAAAAGTATGCCTGTAATATAAATTTTGAAGCTTTTGTTAACAAGGTCCAATGATTCTAGATGCTTTGAGACATGATATGCTGGAAAAGGATGGTCACCTACTGCTACCCATGTCCTCAGTCAACTGCAATGCAAGTTTGCAATAGTAGGAAATGTGCAGAGGTGGCGATGGATTATGCACATAAAAACTGCTTTCGATCATGAAAACACGCTTTTAACAAACTGTTGTTCAAAGTCATTTTTCTGATGTAACAAAAAATATTTGTCGCAAATTGAAAATCATGACACAAAATCAAAATCTCTGACGGAAAAATTCTCTGATACAAATCAAAATCTCTGACCCAAATTCAAAATTATGATACAAAAATGTCAACTTTTTATTTTCCGCAAATTTTTCCTCCAAAAATTTAAAGTTAATAATTTCAAATTTTGGAAATGTCAATGGAAGTTATCTGATGCAACCTGCATCACCATAAAATCCAGGTAAACAATCTCTAAAATCTTGATTCAGAAAAATGATATTTGTTTTGCATCAGTGGAGCTAACACACAGAATTCTCCGTCAGCATGTTTTTTCGAAATGTCAATGTAAGTTCTCTGATGCAACCTGCATCACCATAAAATCCAGGTAAACAATCTCTAAAGTCTTGATGTAGAAAAAGATATTTTTTTGCATCGTGGCACTAACGCAGAGAATTCTATGTCGGCATGTTTTTTTGGTGTAGTGTCAAGTTTGAAAACTCTTTTGAAAAGGTGCCATAAATTGGTCAAAATCTATTAGTGTCACTACCAGTTGAGCAAAGGACTAGACGAAGGCCTTCTCATCCTCCCAAGCATAGCATATAGAGAGTTTGGTTGGATGAGATCGTCAACCCTGCATGGAGTAGAGACCTCCGCTTTCTAAGTAGAGCCCTTTATGGGTAGAGATAGAGAGCAGAGGCCCCTCCTTATGCCTTTAAGTATAGGAAGGGAGTACACACCCCTGCTATATGAGCAGAAGCCCCTTCTTTCTAAGTAGAGGGAGTAGACAGAGTGAGGGAGGTGTTAGGGAGTGGAAACTATATAGCTGCCCTCAATATATCGATCAAAATGATTTAGGATCAATGGCAACATTCATTCCCCAAAAAATAAGTTGCACTTCTTTCCAGATCAATCCATCCTTTACATTTGGTCCACAACATCATTATTTGAGGGCACTAATAACAGGAAGGTGGTCCACATACACAAGTGGGTGAACCAAGGAAGCAGATTTGGTGATACACAATTGAGGTGTGTGTGTAAGAATGAGTCAATGTATCAGTTCAGAATGCATCTTCATTCTCTGTTATGGATATAATTAAACCGGAGAGGAGAAGAGGGGATGGGGAAGGAGAGTCCCATTTTGAATCCGTCTACTCACTCAACCAGCATTGAGTGGAGCAGCCACTGACATTAAATGGAACAAGAACCTGGTGAGAGATAGAAATGGATATAACCACAGTTGCTAGAGTCAAGGCCCCAATCAAGGCCTCCCTATCAATCATTACAAATGAAACTGATGTACATGTTTGTTGTTTCACTTCCCCCAATCTATGATTCGATCGGTGAACAGGATTCATGAATGCAGAGGGGTGGACTAAATGCAGTGAAGTGACTATATAGCATGCCCAGGGGAGGCGAACTAAACAAAGCACCTAAGCCTACGCCTAAGGATCAACAAGTTGCTTGCTCTATTTCACAGCAATAAAGGATTAAACTAAATGACATATGGATGGGGATCCCTCACTTCTAGTAGATAGAAAAGAATTGGCACTCCATACTGGCCTTTCCATAAGGTAGAGACCTATTAGAAAGCGGGTTATTGTTTGTGGTTCTAAACACCAATGCTTGTTGAGAATGGCCAATCCAACATTTGCATGCCTACTACACAATGTGATCTTCTCTCACAGTTCCTGACTATGCGCTCAACCATACTACCCTAATATCATATGTGTTCTCCCTCTGCTCATCAATCCACAATTACCATCTCATATATCCCACCATTTCCTTCACTCACTCCTGGGAATTCCTAGCAAATAATAGATGAGATATAGTCCATCTCCCATTATGCAATCCTGTGGTCATCAAGTCCCTAAACAACTATAGCAAAAGTCATATATATAGTGGTCTAGCCCTGAACAGCTACAGAAAACTACTTTTAAGACTGTGAAGGTAAATTTGAAGTATGTTGTCCACATCCTCACCATGGCATGCTGCCCTACATTTATGACCATGGCATTGAATGTTTGCTCCACATACATAGAAATCGAGGCCCTCATGCATCACAACACAACTAGATGTATGTGATGTGGATATAGGATGGAATGGCATCACTACTCTCCATCCATTCCTCCATAGATGATAGATGATATGTGATCCCATACTATTAAAACTCATGGATTTTTACAAATAATGACCACAAAATTGTCATTTTAACTAACGCCGAGAAATTGCAATTTTACGTAACACCGAGAAATCTCACCATAACTCACTATCTCATTACTCAGCTGCTGATAAAGCATAACCACCAAGAAAATAATACCAAATGAGAGGTAGAATTTTGCAGTCAATCCTTAAAATATGCTTTTCTCCTGTAACATTAACAGTCATTTAACACTATTGTATTGGTATTCGACTACTTGAGAACATCGTTTTTTTGACTTTTCACTCGCGAATTCTGGATTGGGCTGCTAGTTGCATTTTATGGGGCAGTGATGGAGTGATCTAGTAGAGAGAATGTATTAGTGACAAGATTAAGGGATCTTATTCTAAATTTTAAAAGATATTTTCCCTCAGGCTGAATTATACACACACAAATACATATATAGTTAGGAAGCTTCCTGAAAAACGTTCCTTGAGGGGCTGCACTGTACACACACAATTCCTTCCTGCTTAGATTTTGGTTCTGGATTTACCTATTATGTGGGAGTCCTTTGGGATTCGGACCTGCTATAATTCCTTTTATTCATGTCATTTGGATGGGGTGACCATAAATGAAGTGGAACCCAAACATGTGGCATGAAAGCTCGTTGATCATAATAGTAAACTGTGGTCCTTTGGGTGATGTTATTTAGCATATAAGATGTGAAGGAAACATTAAGGAGTCCACTTATGTCTTTCAGGAGTACGTTTCTATCATTCTTCCCTAGGCCAAAACATGTGGAATGTTTAAATACGTTCTAGGGTTGTCTCGAGATATTTCTTGAAAACCCTCTCAAAGTGTCATAAAATGTCTCTAAAATTCTCTCAAACATTTAATGTAGTTCCAAAGGATAAAAGAACCAAATTTTCTTGATAATTATATCTTTCTTACTGGCAATCTTTTTAACAAAATTGAGCATTGTACTCTGTTCTAACTTCTGATCTAAAACTGATAGGAAATATACCTGCATATTCTCTACATTCATTTATCATGCATTTTAACAAGGTTTTACATGTTAGTTAAGTTTATTTAAAGAATTTACATATTTCGTAACTCATGGAAGAAAATTGAGTAATTGCTGAGTTTTGCCAAGTCACGAGTCCAATCAAAATTTTGGACTGTTGAGTAATTTCCAAGAGCAAGCTTTTGAACCGTCTGATCCCAGATGTGTGTGTGGGTGATATTGAGGAGAGTAATAAACTATATCAGAAGGATGCCTTATCTACCATCGAAATATTCCATTCAGTACGACCTCCGTAAACCCCAATGGACCCTATAATAGAAAAAGTTGTCTTATAATCACTATCACTGTGATAGGGACTATACATATAGTTGTCCAATCATGAAACCGTCTTGCAATCTCCATATGTATCTGCATGACTAAGACAGTTGGATGCTCAGATCTAGCCAGACTCAGATATGTTGACAGAAGGATTGACTGAATTTCAGTCACGTTAGCCATTCCAAACAATCCTTTGGTTATGCCAGCTTTGTTCCAACTGAAGCTAGATCTGGCAAGCTTTATCCCTTTATCCTCTCTTTCTGACTGGATCATGGCCTATTATCCTGCTATACAACTTAGGAAACATTTTCTGAAGGCAACATATGCTTCCCCACAATTCACTAGTCAGTAACACATCTAAGGCTAGGCTAGGTTAGGCAATAAAGAGTCTGGTCTCATCATCGATACAGACCCAGATTTTCCCCATATCACCTATCACAGAACTTTGTTATGGGACAATTAATAAGGAAGGGAAGGGTAGGGCTGGTTAAGTGTAACGCCCACATTTACACACACAAATACAACAGTAAAATGCCAGGATAATTTTTTTTTGACATACATTGCCGACTACACAACAACATAAGGGCTCCAAGGAGAGAAACTCAACAATGCATAACGCACTTACATAAGTCAATGACTCACATAACACACGACAACACCAAATACATGTCGTTGCCACACTTTCCCAAAAGATTGAATACTAGCAATGACTCAACCACAAGAAAGAAAAGGACTCAAGGATTGGAAAACCCACCACACATCATTACCATGATTACATCTTTGTTACGATTAACATTTCAATAACATTATTATGTAAGTATAAGTTTCTCCTTTTTCCACCTACAGATTCATAAGTTCATTTCACATTCAACTTACAGTTTACCCATTTAAGTTGGCTCTTTATCCCTTACCACAATCTCCATAACTTACCTAATTATTTTCCATATTTCCAATTACATAAAAAGTTCCTAATTCTCTCGTTCTTATGCTAAAGGTTTGTTTCTCAAATATGTTTAGTTGACATTTAATTTTACCCTCATTATGCAAGGGGACCAACCAGAAGTTGTCGGGAGAAAATAATACACATTAAAGGAGGTGAAGGTTCAAGTTTCCCTTTCCTATAAACTTCCTTCCATTAGAAGCACAATTGTTCTCGTACTATGGTCGTTTTAGTTCCAAATTTAGTTTGATTCAATTAAGCATTTACATGACATTATTTTATTTTATTTTTAGTGGACTCTATACTGGCTCAAATGCCTAGTCCCACCAAGAACAATTTGTATCCATTCTTAACAAAAAAATCAAAGCTTAAATCTACCATAAGGACTTCAGAGAAAATTTGTTCCTAAACCATTGTCACATATACTCTTGTTTCTCATTTCATTTACATTGTTTCTTAGGTCTCTTTTTGGCGTCACTTTTTAACATTAAGAGTTACGAAAGTACTTGTCTAACATCTTGAAGAAGTATATGATTGGAAGCACTATAACTACACACGAGCCCCAAGGAAGTGTTAGTTCTGCTTGCACCAAAAATAGTTTGACCATGTCGTTCCTAACCGTCAGGTTTACGACGATGCCACTAGACATATCGACTATGAAGACAACTCAAAATTGGGCTCTTATTTACTTAAACTAGAAGGTTCCATCGAGTGCAAATTTTAAGTTCATTCTACAGTTTCAATCTCTTCTATGCTAAGAAGGATCTCACATGAAGACAAGTTATGCACAAATCTTATACTCGGGTTGACTATTGTGGTTAGATTCCTTTATTACATTTTCAAGGTAAGAAACACAACACCAAATATTTAACCAATAATTGCACAATAGAAGTTCACTACAAGGTATTAATTTCAATTCCATTTGACATATATATTCAACTTTTACCATAACAATTTTGGGATCAAAATAACATCCATGAATAGTTACAAATTTCCCAAGCACTTCTTAATCAAGAAACTTTTACATACTACCAATTTCAACAATAAGTCTTTCAATATATTACAAAAATAAACAATGAATTTACTCAACGTCTTTTCACCATCTTTCTTGCATCCTGCAAAACCATGTGAGCATGAAATCAACGATAAATCACTGGCATGGCATCCACCCTAATCTAACATAATGAATGTCTTTAGTTTCCCATTTACATAATAACATTAATAATTTGCATTCGAAAGAAGAGGTTAGAGACATATTTATTTCATTTCATTTCACTTCAATTTTTAACCAAGGAGAGAGAAATAAATAGGGAAGAGAGAGAAACACTATTTTGCCAAAAGTTCAATTTCACACAAGTCACACGGTATAGTTTCAAACAATTATTTACAAGTGTCAACAAGTTTCCATATTGATCTGGTAACCCGATGGGGTCCTACAACTTTCTTTTTACATTTTCCTGCTAGTTGTCCATAATGCCCAATTTGGGCTCGGAGGCTAAGAAACCACTTTCAATTGTTGTCTCCTGATGAGCAAACACACCACGAGTAAATTTCAACGTGTTCTCCTATACACCAAGTATTCATAGGAACTGATGAAATTCAAAATTGGAGAACGGTTAACGATTGGTGGTTAGTTTTCCGAGGCCATCGGTCATAATTGACCCAGTTTGACCTAGTCAAAACATGGACTGAAGACCTACAAAATGACCTTGCCAAACTATCTAGAAGACTATCTTTCCCCAAACTGATGGTTCTAGGAAATTGTCTATTGGAAGTACTAGAGGTTGGCGAAGGTGGATAAGCATTTTGTTGTCCAGGATTAAAACGATGAGCTGATACGAAACCTAACTTTTCAATTTAAACAACTTCCTACAGCTTGTAAAAACGTTGTAAAAGGGCTCCTAGAAGGGAGTCAAAATATCACACCCTATCATTCGAGTTCGATTCAAGGATTGAAGTGACTCCTCACATAACAAGGTACACGAAGGAAGCTTAACAACTCCTTTTTAAAGTTACGAAGGTTATTTTGCGAGTCTCTAAAAAAATGCAATTTATCAATTTAAACTAGGAAATGGTCAACATATTCACAGGGAAGTCAACTTCATCTTGTAAATAGAAAGGAGTACTTGTAGAAATCTAGTTTGGTTGGGACGTTTACTACATCCTCACGAAGTGAGGGTTTAAGTTCATTGTCTAAAGGAATATTGGATTTTGTAAGTTAAGATATAACGTTTTATTGTTTTAAAACAAGTTTATTTGATACAATCAATTATACGAACATCCTTCGGTTTAAAATTTTATTCCATTGCAAAAAGAAAAACTAAGGAACATAAATTATGAGAGATGAGGAGAGATGAACCATGCCTAGGAGATATTTGCGTCCCATAGTGAAGAGGGGTTCATCCACATTCTAGAAGGTGTTGAATTTCTTTTAGCACTTCGTTAAATGGTTTGCGTGCACGCGGAACTCTCATCTACTTTCCTTTTAACACAAATCCATGGGCCATTTTCAAAGCATGATCTGCAAGTTCCATAGGTGGAAACATTACAAATGCTTGACCCTCATTCGACCCTCCTACATCAACTTTACACCAAGTCTGGATTTGGCTTCCTCCATACTTCTGAAAAATAGCCCAAAATACAAAGTGGAAGTTATCCAAAATTACATCCTTTTCAATTTCCTTGATATATAAACCATGAGCCCAATTTCCAGGAGAATAATTCTTAAACCTTGGAAGGGACAAAATATCAATTAGAGGCAGCCTACCAACCTCTAAGTCAGTAGTTGTTGCACAAAATTGAATTGTAACAGCCTCCTCATCTTTAACAATCTCCACTTTAGTGTCTAAAACATCTTTATTTTCTTTAATATTTTCCCAGATAACAAACATGAAGATAATCTTCCCCTTAAACGATCTTGCAGCCTCTTGAAAAATGGTCATAATCCTTCTATAAACAAGGAGAAAGATTTATTTCTTTACGAAAATCTCAGATATCATAGAAGCAGTTTCTCTGCTGAAAATTATCAAAATAAAAGCAGCTTACTTGAAAATATGAATTCAGACATGGCACCTTTCTCAACGTTCCAAAGCCTTTTCAACAAAACCATTTCGTACAAATCCTGTTATCGTTGCAGTCCATGGTGCCACATTTCTATCAAGTGTTCAGTCGAACAGTTCAAATGAAAAACGCACGTTTCCACAATAGCATACATATCTGTCAGGCACTCGTAGCTAAGACATATGACAAAACAATTTCTATTTTGGCACAGATTGGGAGGCAGCTAGCAAAGTGAAAAAAAAAAAGATTTCCAATATGCTTTGATGGACGTCCTTACCCTATTATAGAGCTTCCTCATTTTTATGCAGGCTGGGAGAGGATTACAGCAGGCACGTGTATGTTGGCGAATGTGAGGAGTTTGGCTTTAAGCCTGCCAATTGCATTTGCTCCACTAAATCACTTACCTTGTGCACTATCCAAAAACTGCCAAAAACATGTGTACTTTGTGTTTCTGCGTGGAAACAACTAGAGAGTTTGATAAAAGGAATAAATTATATTCCAAATAAAAGGACAGGTTACAGGCCACCTGCTCCACCGAAAAATTGAATCCTTCCACTCACCCACTAGCGTGTCAATCCTCACCAACTGCACTAAACTTCTGTAGTTTCTAATTTATTTTAGAACTTGTTTTTTGTCGGGCACTACATTAAGTGATTCAATCTAGCCATGCGGCTACCTTGTTTTGTTTTGGACCATTCTCCCAACCGACTATTATATTGTTTGCTAGCTATAGAAGCAAGTGTATGTCAGGTCAGTACATACAGTCTGGCCTATTTAGGCTAGGAGCTTGATTTTGGGGTTTCCCAATCGATCTTTTCATTTAAATTTTATATTGAACTTGGATTACCTAAATTAGGCTGGGCTAGGCTATAGAGAGTCTCATCTCATCATTGTGTCAATTCAAGATTTCTCCATATATTGCTTATCAACTGTCAGATGGCATGAGATGGGATGAGATAGTTACCAGCATACTATAGAAGTGACCTGACCTGATGATGAAAGGGCCAAAATGAGTATGAATGGAAAAGGACATTGTGTGGAATCTATTTATGGATTATACTCTCATTACGCGCACACGACTATGAAAGTGACATGACCTAATGATTAAAGGGTTGTAGAAGGGTGGAGTGGGGGTTGCGATTGAGGTTGAAATTTATCAATCAAGGTTGAGGTCCTATCATTTATGCATAAAATCCAACCTGGTTGATTTCATTTATGCATTCAACCTTTGTAAAAGGTTGACGAGGAAGTATCTAAACCAAGGCCACTAAACCAAGTTTTTGTGTATTTAAGCTCAACATCTATATGCCCTGCTTTGTTTAGGACAATATTGGGCGACTCTAGATACTCCCCACCCTTATTGATTTTTATATAGAGAGGCTGAGGGCATGCCCCTGCACTGCAACTTCTAGTTATGCCCGGGAGACTAAGGTCTTTCCTCACGCTGACATCTAGAGTTCTATTAAATTTAAGGATTTCACAAACAATTTAGTTAGATTATTAATTTTTATAGGTGTCTATTTAAGTCATCTCAAGATGACTGCCATGAGTAGTCACAAACGTGGTGGCATTGTTTCCTTATGCATTTTTGGTGGTAATCAAAAGGCAAGGGGACCCACTTAGCACACAAGCACCGTAAGCATTTGTTGGTATGGGGGAGGAAAAGTGAATGTAATCCACCTATTTGGGCTTCTCACCCTCTAGTCTCTTTACCAATTGGCAAATCTTTCAAAGAGTGTAGTGCCTTATATATCATCCTTGTCTCACAATTATTATCAATGTGGAATTAACCCAATTACAACCCAATCATGTATTTATGTTAAGTTGAAGATGCTCATGATCAACTTAGTTAGATTCTTAAGATAGGTGGGATTTTTACTCATGTGTGTTTATGTCATCTCAAGATAACCACCATATTGTATCCTCATGTAATTTTGGTAATAATCACAAGGCAAGGGGACCCACTTAGCACACAAGCACCATAAGCATTTGTTAGTAGGAGGAACGGTGAATGTAATCCACCGATTTGGGTTTCTCACCCTCTAGCCTCTTTCCCCATTGGCAAAGCTTTTGGAAAGTGTGTGTCTTATAGATCACCCTCGTCTCACAATTATTAACCATATGGAATCGACCCAATTGTGTATTTGTGTTAAGTTGCAGATTTTTGTAATGTCCCCAAATGGACAATTTTTACCCCCAAATGGTTTTAAGGAAAAACCCACACTCAAATACAAATTATAAAAGATATACCCAAAATTTATGATGCAGATCTGATTTTTATAGAAATGGCAACTTGCATAAGAGAGGAAAATCACTCAAAACTGATGCAAAACCACTGAAATTTTAATGGAAACAAATCAGATTTTTTTATAAAGATGAAATCTTGAGGGGAATACCAGATTTGAGCTTTAAAATAGGCTGAAATTATTTATTAAAAATCTGCAGAGTTGTCCTCAGACACAGCTGAAAAGTACAAAACCCTTGAGCCAAAAATTATGCAAGTTGGCTGATTTGACCTCTAAAAATCAGAGTTATGATCAGCAATCCAAATCAGATCAGAAACAGCTCTAGAACACTTCAAACCAACTCTCCAAGTAGGTCGCTCCACAGGAAAAGGGATGGAAACAAAGGAGAAACACAGCAACAACTCTCTCCTTCAAACCCTTGTACAAATCTGCACTTTTACAGCCTTCTATACCGTTGGAAAATACTGAAAAACACCACTAACTCCGTGATCTGCAATGGAAACCCCTGTGTGGAGAATCCTCTCAACTAGGAGAAGAGTTTTCGTCCTTCTACTAGATCTCTTAGAGGGATTTCGTCCACAAGAGAGTGTTTCTAAAGCTATAAAGCTTAGACAAAATCATATTTATGTAAAATTAGAAAAGCATGCCTTCAAAAGCAAGTAGACTTTTTGGCGGGGATGGGCTAATGCCGATGCGACCAACATGGTGAACGTGGATCTAGAGGAGGAAGACAAATGAGGTCGGGCGTCCCGATGGCATGTGTCTCTATTTCATGGAGTTGGGGTTAACTCCCTCCATGTATAGCATTATAGAGATAGAAATTTCGATAAGTGCTAGCTTTTGTTTGTAATACCCATTGTTTTTGGTTGTTTGTTTTGAGACTATTTTCAGGCTTTCTCAAGGCTTGGCTTGTTTATGTAAATAGGAGCGGGTCCCTTCACCCGCTTTATCTATAAAAAAAAACAAGCAAGTAGACTTGCTTTTATAGATGAACTTGGCCAAATAGCCACCCTCATCTTCCAATCAAATTGCACCTCCCGCATTTAATGTTTTTTCCACCCTTTTTCTTCCTCCAAAGGGGTTGCATTTTCTCCTAGGGAGAAAAATATCATAAAGTGATATTTCTTTTGTTCTCATTTTTACTTTATCACTTTATATATGCCTTTTCTATTTTTAAATTGACTTTATCATTAATAAAATAATATGAAGTGCTTATAATAATATTTTATTTTGCACTTTTATAATTAATTTATTATGATAAGTTCCCTTTCTAACACCCTTTAGCATCACGAAAACAGAGTTAGGCTAAAGGTCTTCACCAAGAATGGGATAAAACATTTTCACAACACTCGGTTAGATTATTGATTTTGGTGGGAATTTTACTGTGTTTAAGTCATCTCGAGATGACCTAAATGAGTAGGAATTGACATAGTGACATTGTTTCCTCACATGTTTTTGGTAATAATCACCAAGCAAGGGGACCCAGATTAGCATTTCCTCACATGC
>CM031237.1:270387331-270475168 GCA_018340775.1 Taxus wallichiana var. yunnanensis
TGTAACTAATTTACTTAGCATAAATCTTGATGAAATTTTTGAGTTTCTTTCTCCATCGAAAGTAAATTAATATGTGGAATATTTTGCGCATTTTCACTGCTCTTACCCTAACTTTTGTTGAGTGTTATAAATATATCAATGTGATGCACTCTTTTAGCTTCTAACTCTTCGAGTTATGTCTTATTCTTATATTGAATAAATGAAGATATTATGAGGTATTTATATAGATCATTTCCTTGCCCATACCTTACTATTGTTAATATATATTATAAGGATCAAAGGATTATATACATGCCAACATGAAAACCAAGGTCACTCCCTTACATTGTTGATTGTGAGGATCACTCGAGTGGTCATATTAAAGATGCATTACCTAAGTTTGTAAAGTAGTAATCATCCATAATATGATTCTACCATATTCTAAGATGAAATTAGAATTTATCTCCATGCTCATGGGAAAATTCATGAGTCCATATATTTGATCAATTGTCGTTACCTTTGGGAGTTGTGAGGTTTATAAAATATAGTTTTGGCACAACTAAAAATCCTACAAAAATGGTTCTTGACGGAATCTCATCGGGCCAATCACTAGTATATAGGACCCTACCTATATAGCTAGTGATTTCCCTCTCCCCTACCTTCATAGTGGACTCGTCCCGATACTCTATAGTCTAGATAGGGGCCGAATAGGTACCCCTATATATAGATCTGGGAGCCGAGAAATCTAGAGGGGTGGGGGCGACCCCCGCATACCATATCATTAATATATAGGGGAGGCCATATATCTCAAAGCTCAAGAAGACCCCAAAACCTAAAGTATGACCATATTATTTCATAAAACAAATATTGACTATATAATTTAAACCCTAAAAGCTTTAGGTCAATGTTGAAATCCTAAAAATACCTATGTATTGACGAGTAAAATATGAAAAACTATCTTTTGAACCATGACTAATGGAGCTATGAGAATAGTTCCATAAGGTGTAGAGTGGCCCTATTTTCTTATATTTACTAAAATAAATTTAAAGTATACGAAATAATAAATTATATACCTCACTACAAACATGAACGCGAGCACGTTTCCCCTTCTTTGGATTTGAAATTCCCAATCCATAAGATTAGATTTGCCTTGGATATCCAATCCTAAGGTTAGGACTATGTAATCCGTGTTTCACAAAAATACATCAAAATCTCACGTGTATAACTTGATATCTCATGCGTTATAACATAATATTCTAAAAAAATATACTACGACGTTAATCTCGGTTTAACTTGGTGACGATATAATTCTTTTAGATAAAATCCAATTAGTTTAAGGATTTCATCCTTAATTACTTTTATTAGTGTTACTTCTTTTCTTGTCACAACGTATGCATACATTTTTGTACACAATTTATGATTTTTTTATCCAATTTTTTTAAAAATGCCTCTTCTGAACTCCATTCTACACGCATTAAAAAAATGACTTTTTTTTCTCAAAGTTACGAGGGTGTACACAAAAATATTTCATTTTCAGGATGTGTGCACTTTGAAAATTAATAAAAAATTATATATTTGAATTAAAAATTATGAAAAATTAGTGGGTGATTATGCTAAAATGTAATATCCTAGCCTAATCTAATGCAAGTTTGCAGTAAATAATAAATAAATAAATAAAGGAAATAAACCAAGTAACTAAGCTATGAAAAATATAAAACACTAATGTGTGAAGAGGGTTAGAAGAGCCTTAGCTGATTCAAAGAGGTCGCAGAATGTGTCGAGAGGAGACTCACTGAGCCGAACAGAATGAGAAACCGTCGCACATGACCTCAAGAAAATGTAGATTCAAGTAATTTGGCTAGACTGGGGTGTGTGAAAAGGGATTGGGTGCATGGGGTGCCCTGGGTCTCAGTGCATGGAAGGTCCAGAAGCCAATTTCATAGAGTCACAAGATGGTGTAAAGACTTCACTTCTTTGTCGCGTGTATGTCGTTAAATGTCTCCAAGTTTGATGTAAGCTCTGTAATAAAGGAATCACTAGCAAAATCCAAAACAAAGAATCAAAACCCTAAAAAGAAAGATACATATGAAGGGGTTAGACTGTCTTAACCGCCACAATGGTGGAATTATCACTAAGCAACGCACTACATATCGGACCTAATGTAGTTCGTGTGTGTGCGCGCACGTGGAATTGTGCCCTAGGTTGCTCTTGTGTGTGTCACACTTGAAGTAGCGAGAGTAAGTAGTTAGATGTAAAATGTAAATAATGTGTGCTTGGAATATAATAAACTCCTCCTATGAAGTGTGATGCAGATGAATCAACCTTTGTCCCTTGTGATCGAGCTAGATGGATGCAAATGAGGAATAAAATCCTTGATGGATGCAACCTTAGGAAATGATAAGTAGTTCTAGTGCTTGGTCCCTTATTATGATCACATAACTTTATATTTATATGATTCCTTCACTTGAATTTCGTAATTAACTCAAAAGGCCAACTACCAAAAATATAAGATGCTCAAATGACTAGAAAGGACCCAAAAAGTGAGAGTAAAGTATAAAGAGGACAGGGGGCACCAGAGGGGGCAAGGGTTTCTAGCGTTGGTGTCTTGACTGGGTGCTCCAGTTTGGAAAAGGAAAAAATGAAGTATGAAAAATACATCTGGGCCAATAAAGGTGCAAGACCAAAAGTAACAACAAAAATCAACAAAAGATGGCCAAAGACATGGGTTAATTATTACTTTTCATACTTAGGAACCATATGAATAGTAGTATGTGATCAAAACTAGTTAATTATCCAAAGTACATGATTTTTTGTTTACAATGGGACCTCTACATGGTCTTAGCTAACTTTCTACATGTAAGGGATTTGAAAAATATTTTATAGAACTCAAAAATGGGGGGGTGCACACACAATAGGTTCTTATCTTTGTGCACACAATAGGTTCTTATCTTTTTGATACAAAAATAGACATACTTTTTGTGCGCACCACATTTGAACCTCTTAATCTCCACCATTTATAAAAATACTATAGTTTAGAAACTAGATTCCAAGATCTGTGATACTTATTCTTATCAGTTTGTCAAAATTTGAGAATATGCATGCCAAATTATTAGATGAAGTTCAAGTTTCACTGCTTTAAAGAAAAATGTATCCACTTTTGACCCCCTTTTGGTCCCCAATTTCCATGCACTTACCCTTGATATGGGGGATTCATTTTCACATAGGGAAAAATGACGACCATGATTACTTAATTTTAGATTTGATTCTAGGAGGCCAATCATGTCTTCCGCTTAAATGGGAAGTGTATGTAAGAAAATGTATTGTTATATGTTTTAATTGGTGTATATTCACATAACATATACCATATATTGTGATAGATGTATATTCATAGTGTTTTTTATTTAATTTATTTGGGTATGTCACAAAAGTAATGTGATAGATGTATATTCACAAAGTATTTTGAAATATAATTTATATGTTTCCATATTCCGTTAATTGTTTGAATGTATCATGTTTTAATCATGTAACAAGAAAAGGTAATAGACATGAAAATGGTGTTATCCTAGTGATTGGTGTTATCCAAAATGAATATTTCATTCTCGGACACTTGTATATGAGATGTGTGTAAATATTGGGCCTAAATGTTATGTTTTATAATGGGTGATAACAAAACAAAAAAATGGCATTAACAAGGATTTGGTCATAATCGATAACACATGGAGTGTAAGAAAGGAGATCCAACAACAAAAATTTCCATTCTTATATGTTTAAATCATATCCATATGAGACTATTCAAAATACAACATAAATAGGGTTGTGCTATGAAACTTACTATGTCCCGGCGCTCAAGGGTGTCTCTTGTTGGTGTCCATTGTCTTCCCTACATCTATGCCCTTCATCACATGGTTCGGTGAATTTACGACCCTCGTCTGGTCAATCTTGGAAATATTCACCCATGATCTCATTTTATGAACAATGATTATGCCGTCCATTCACTCGTGAGTTCCTCCCAATCCTTATTTTTGAACTAGTCATGATTTTTTGGGTGGGGGCATGATTTGGGCATAAAAACATGAAAAAAATGACACAAATTCAAAATGTGGCTCATGGTTTCCTTTGGTTGTGTGGATCTCCTTTTGATGAAGGCCACGTCAACCTACCAAATGATATTTTCCATCATTGCCACGCCAATAATCGGCACATGTTATGTTTGTTATGGTATGTTGTTATTGGCATGATGTTAGGCAGTGCATTCTATGGGGAGAATAGACATCGTCGAAGCCTCATGCCGTCAAAATTTGAAATTTAGAGGTATGCTAAAATTTCACAAGACATGACAAAAACAAAAAATTAGTCAACTCAATTCCCAATGCATGAAAAAGGAGAAAATTATAGTTAACAAATGGAAATATAATTGATTCTAGAATTTCAGTACTAAATAATTCAAAGAAATAAGTCTCTATCAATCTATAATTTAGTGGTTGCCAATTGTGCAAGGACCGAATTACATATTATTTTTTGATTAATTTTTATATCTTTATTGTAATATTCCTCATGACTTATGTTTAATGTGGGAGATTAATTGTAGTGTGTAGTTAATGGAAATGTTGTGAATGAGAAAACACATTTATTTTGAAAAAATATAGTTGGGCATTTCTTGCAATAACTATGGTCTCGCTTATTGGATTTAATGCATGTCTAAACAATTTTTAAGTGCGTTCTTGGGGTGGTGAATATGTGTTCACATGTTTTTCCTTTGAATATTTTTACACCTCCCCTACATTCTGATGTATCCAACCTATATTTTATTAACTTAATATTTAAAATTATCAAATTTGTTGTTATTCTTACAATATGTATTATTAATATACCATGTTTTTATTTCTAAAGTGTTTTTATTTTCATTGTGTTTGTTGTATTAGTTCAAGTCTCAAGTTATTAAAAACATAATATTGTAATTGCAGTAATCCTAAAAAGTTACAAAGCCACTAAAGGTCAAAGAAAAGCCATTTAAAGTTAATACATTTTAGTTTGGTGGCCATTAAGACAAATAAAATACTCAACAAACATTGCATTAAATAGGACAACCATTTATATCTAAGTTTGCAATGATGCAATATCTAACTTTTCAAATTCTTTGTTTCTTGCTTGGTTATTAGAGAATTAACTCTGACGTTAAATGTTGTGTCATGGACAAAAAATGGAAGACACATGGAAAACTTGTAGTGAATGTTGAGGAGACCGCAATACATATGGCATCATTCCAAAGACCCCAAGCACCCTACAAATGTCTTCTTAGAAAGTGAATATCATGTGGGAGATTTCATGTAGGGGTGAAGGTTAAAACCGCAACTCATGCATAATGATGTCAATTATTGTTCAAGCTCAAGGTTAGCTATACCTTCCATAGATCACACCCCATTGTGGTAGTCAGATTCCATCACATAAAAACAAATGTTGCATATGGAATGGTCTTGTTTACAATTCTATTCCATGAATCCCTATATTCATATCTCCTCTTCTTCATATATTGTTTCCCACTCACTCCAAATTTATATTCTTCTACACCTCCCTTTTGGTATATGCATTGTGCCACTTAGGTGGGATTGTTGGTTTATCACTATAATTAACAGACAATCCCAATCATACTTTGATGAAAAATTGTACATATAAAATCTAGTATCATTTTAAACACAACTTCATGCATCCCCAAATCACGAATTACAAACAACTTATTCCAATAGGATTTCATAGGGTCAATGTGTTGTAACATATTTTCTAACAGTGAATCTTAGTACAATATTTGCAATGGAAGCTAAAGAAAGAAATTGAAGTACAAAGAGGTTGGGTCTCTTCGCGATTGCATATTCTTATAAGCACAAATCAAAATACATCAAGTACTCAACACAAAAATAGTCAATTGAGCTCCTAGTCATGTATTGTTAAATGATCAAACGATCTCTGTAATTTTTCCTAAAGTTTGATGTCACATACCATGTCACCAAGGAACACAATCAAACCTTGACTTCCCCGATATAGGAGCTAGAGAGGTATTTTGCGTGTCATTAGAAATCACGTTTTTTATTAATTTTTGCAAGGTGTTTAAATGACATATTTTAATGATACCTCGAGTTCATCTTGTTCTTCAAGAGGCTTTCATTATCCAATTTCGTCATCTAAGTTTTCCATTGTCTCAAGACGTGATTCGGGAGGAAGTTTAACACTCAAAATGGTTATTATGGATTGTGCAGTAAAGTAAGGTAAATTTTAACGTTTTGAGCAAATTTTTTAAATTTATTTATCAACCAAACATAATCTTCTTTCGATTTAAGTTTTTGGTACCATCATGAAGGGAAACTAACAATGCAAAAATCATGCTATGTAAGTTTGAAAACCATGCTTGGGAGGAATGAAGAGACAATGAAGGATGTGTTTTAGATTTGGGGTAAGTTGGAGATGCATTCCAAGAGACCACATTTCATTGAGGTATATTGTCAAAAATTCGATGACTTTAATATGTTTCCACATTTTGTACATCCGATAAATCTACACTTTCAATTATTGTTTGTAAGCCCATACTTAGCTTCAAAGCTCCAAGTTTGGCACATGCTAAGAGGATGCTTAAGAAGATTTCGAGTTTGGCTTTACACCATCCAATTGCATTTTCTTAAAGTTCCATAGCCTTTTAGCAGACCTATTTTGTGGATATCCAACAATTCATCCTTGTCCACAAGAACATTTTTTTTTTTTTTTTTGGCATTTTCAAATAAGAACAAAAAAACTATTTCCATGTCTCTCGCACATTGTCAAGATGAAAAAGTTGTCTTGGAGGATATTGGTAATGGTGTGACATCCAAAATCACACCAAGCATTACAAAAGCATGAAGAATCTAACGCCTTTCTAACAAATTTTATTGTATATATTTGCACACCTAGCAAACCATGTGAATTTCTCTCCTCGAGGCATTTCTAACAACCACAAATAAAAAATTTGATTCTTTTTCTTTGGGGCATCCAACACAATTTCAAAGCTCCTTGTTTAGCATAGGAAAGGGAAATGCCGGCACAAATTGAGAAAAATTGGATTTTAACTCCCAAAGCATTTTCTTGAAAGGCTCCAAGGTCTTTTTTAACAAATCCATTTTGAGCATATTGTGACTATGCGCTCCATGAGACCACATCTCCTTGAGTCATTTTTATTTTTGAAAAGAATTCACCAGCCTCATGTATGCTTCCAAATGTTAAGTATGGAAGATCCAAGACAATTTCCCAAATGATTTATTTGAATAGTCGACCAAGGATGTTATTTTCTATATCAGTCATCTCCTTTGGTCTAGAACTAGCCTAAAAACATTTTCTATAACTTTCAAAGGGAATACATAATTAATTGTCTTGATTATCTACAATGTTTCCTAAATGTGGTGTTGAATTCTATCTCATCGTGGTATACCTTCATACCCTTGAAGATTGGATATGAGATCCCTATTTGATTCGATTATTATCCTTACAACATCCTTAATATATTTTTGGATGCTAAGTAATGATCATTGACCATTCGCAAACCGTGTTTAAGCACTGTTCTACCACAAATCACCCAATAGATTGCATTTCTTAGAGGCATCATGTCAACTAGGTTGTGTGCCTTTCAAAGCTTCCAAATTTGCATTGATGTTTAGGGAAACTTGTGACTAAAAATATGAGAAAATTCTTGTCCCTTCCACCCACTTCAATTAAATTCATCCACCACCTATCTCAACCACTTTTGCTTATTTCTTTTGGTCCATTTTATATTATTATAGTTTATTTGATTATTCCCATTTTATCGTATTATATATATAATTTATTTATTTAACTATTTTAAAAAAATTAATCTTTAAATTCCTCTTTTTAGAAGTTCATGATTCCGTGCTCGTGAGTTAATCACATGTAGTAATTTAGGTCCCACAAATTTCTAAGAGGAAGAGCTCAACCAAGTGTGACGAAGTAGGGCACAACAAACCTTCACATGCAACATTATATGTGTCTCTAGAGCCAAAATTGAACCCTATTCTAATTTGGTGCATCACCTTTCTTTATTTCAACATTTCTCTCTCTTAACCCTAGTTTCTTGGAATACTTAGGATAAGATTATATAGTAGTAGTTTGGTGTTGTCCAGTTAGTTGTAATGAGCTAGGATAGGAGGAATTAGTCTTCTCTAGAGATTGACCTCAAAAGGTGTCATTGTCCCACACTTTGGAGGTCTTTCCATGTTTCATTGAGGTGCTTGAGCTTGGCCTCAACAAAGGGTACAATCTCAAGTGATAATAATATCGACCTATATTTTATATATTTAATATTTAGAATTATTGAATTTGTTCATACCCTTACAATATATGTAAAAATAATTATTTGAAGTATTTTTTATTTTCATTATGTTTATTATATTAGTTCAAATATTATGCTATTAAAACACATAATAATGTAATTGCATTAATCCCAAAAAGTTACAAAGCCACTAAAAATCAAGGTAAAACTATTAAAAATTAAGTTATTTTAGTTTCATGCTATTAAGACAAATTTAATATTCAACAAACATTGCATTAAATAGGAAAATCATTTATATCAATTGTTTATATCTAAGATTGAAATGATGTAATGTCTAACGTTTCAAATTCTTTATTTTTGCTTAGTTGTTGGAGGATTAACTCTAACATTAGATGCAGTGTCATGATTTACGATGGAAGACACATGGTGAACTTGCGGTGAATGCTAAGGAGATTGCCAATGCGGATGACGCCATTCTAAAGACCCCAATCGCCTAGTGATTGTCTCCTGGCAAGATCATATCGGGATCTTGCACATAGGGGTCAATGTTCAAACCGTAACTTGTGCACAACAATGCCACGCCTCGCTCAATCTTAAAGTTAGGTACACCTTCCATCGATCACACCCCTGCGCGTGGTCGAAGTTCTATCGCAAAATAACATATGTTGCATATGGAATGCTTTTGTCTACAATTCTACTCCCGAATCCCCATATTCATCTCCCTCTTCTACCAAGTAATGTTTTCCCTTCACTCCTTCAACTTTATCTTCATTTACGCCTTCCTTTTGACATCCACATTATGCCACTGGGTGGGATTGTTGATTTATTACTAAGAATTTTTAATCCTCGTTGCGGCAGTTACAATTAAAATTTTCCCACGTAATTGAGAAACTGAAGCAGATGGTCTATGTGGGTGCCATAGATGAGATTCGTTGGGAGTTCTATGTAGAGAAGGTAAAGCTTCATGTTGTAAAACCTTTTAGCGGCTCCTCATAGGTGTTGTGGTCATGCAGAACACACCTCTTTTTACGAAAAATAAAAGATTAATCGTAAAACAAATGTTTTTCATACTCTTTAAAAAACTCGAAATAGGTTCTATATAAAGTGATGTTTGGGTATGAGTTGTACTTTGTCTCTAATTTACTATCCATAATTTTTTTTCATCCACTACATGTGCAATGTGGAAGCCCTCCACCACCTAAGAAAATATTATGGTTATGGTGGCTGGAAAGATACACCCCTCCACCACCTTCATTTTCTTTCCTTGGGATAGATGCCATTTCCTTCAACTTACACTTTCATCATTTCAACCATTAAATATAGGATTGCCGGAGTTAATTTCCCACAACTTACAAGAAAATGGATTTTGTGGGTTGTTTCATTCGCTCCCGTCTTCCTCTACTTTTCCATTAAATTTAGGTAAAAAGCTTTTCATGTTGACCACATGTTGTGGGTTTAAATTTTGCTAGATTATAGGTATAGGTTCTTCCTTGTCAATTATTATTCCAAACATGAGAGGTCTGCTGAAATTTCGCGAGACATATAATTGAAACAAAAAAATTGTCAACTCGATTCCCAATGTGTGACAAAAGAAATAAATTATAAGGAACGAATGTTATGCAACTATAATTGATTCCTTTTTAGAATTTCAGCACTCAACAATTCATAGAAGTACATCTCTATCGATCTATAATTTAGCGGTTGTCAATCATGTGGAGATGTGAATTGCAACACCTTGAAAATGAATTACAGCTATTGAGTTATTTCTTTGATTAAGTTTTGTATCTTCATTATAACCTTTCTCATGAGTTATGTTTAATGTGGAAGACTAATTATAGTGGGCGGTTAATGGAAATGTTGATTTTTAAAAAGTATAATTAGGTACGGTAGGTTATAACTTTAGTTTTTGTTATTAGTTTTATTGCATGTCTACACAAATTTTTTATATTTTTGGGTGGTGGATATGTGACCACATTTTTTCTCTCTTTTTACATGTTCCTTAGACTCGATGTATCCAACCTATATTTTAATAACTTAATATTTAGAATTATCAAATTTGTTGCTACCCTTACAACATGTGCTAAAATTATTATTAATTTATCATGTTTTTTTGTAAGTATTTTCTATTTTCATTGTGTTTGTAGTATTCCTTCAAAGCTTATGTTATTAAAAACATAATATTGTAATTGTAATAATCCTAAAAAGTTACAAAGGTACTAAAAATCAAAGCAAAGCCATTAAAAGTTAAGGTATTTTAGTTTGGTGGCCATTAAGACAAATAAAACACTTTGTAAACATTGCATTAAATATGACAACTATTTATATCAATTGTTTATATCTAAGTTTGCAATAATGCAATATCTAACTTTTGAAATTCTTTATTTCCTACTTAGTTGTCGGAGGATTAACTCTAACATTAGATACAGTGCCATGGACGACAATAGAAGACACATGATGAATTTGTGGTGAATGTTGAGGGAGTTTTCCAGTGCTGATGACATCATTCCAAAGACCCCAATCGCCCTACAACTGTCTTTCTGGCAAGTGAAGACCATGCCGAGAGTTTTGATGTAAGGGTTAGGGTTCAAACCGCAATTGTGCACAATGGTGTCACATCTTGTTCAAGCTCAAGGTTAGAAACACCTTCCACCGATCATGCCCCCTTGTGGCGGTCGAATTCCATTGCGAGAATAACAGATTACATATGGAATGTTTTTGTTTACAATTCTACTCTCTCAATCCCTATATTCATCTCCTCCCTTCTCCTTGTAATATTTCGCCTTCCCTCCTTAAACTTAATCTTCTTCTATGTCTCTCTTTCGACATCTACATTACACCACTTGAACAGAATTGCTAATTTATTAGTATAATCAATACACATCAATAGTACAATCCAGTATCATATAAAATCCAGTATCATTGTATCCCCCAATTATCACGAATTACAAACAACTTATTCCAATGGGATTTCATGGGGTCAACGTGTTGTAACTTGTTTTGTATAGCAAATAAGTGAAATACAACATTGAATCTTAGTAAAATGATTTGCAATGGAAGCTGCCAAATAAATCGAAAGACGAGGATTTCGGACTCTTCCGCAACTGCATATTCTTATAAGCACAAATCAAAATACATCCTACTCAGTCAACATACATACTAAATCTAGCTCAGACAGAATTGAAGATCATGTTTGTTATACCAAATACTCTTGGGTTTCTGCAATTCATTGTGAGAGGGGAGTGGCGAGCGGAGACGCCACTCGGCAGACGGGACAGGTAGGATGCCTCAGAAGCCACTCATCAGCGCACGCCACGTGGAACATATGAGCGCAATCAGGTATGATTCTCACCACATCAGTGCCCACGTATTCACTCAGGCAGATCGAACAGCAATCCGACTCAGACTTTATGGCGGCGCCACCTCCACCTCCACCACCATCTCCACCCCGCACCTTATCGGAATAGATCATCGTGGGATACGTATCCAGGGTTGCTTCATCAACCCCCCTCTCTCCGCATCCTCAGCACGGGCAGTAACACGAGCACGAGCTGCTCCTGATCCGCTGGTTGTTAGTTTGAGGCAAATGCAGATGTAGGAGGACACCAAGATAACGGTCACCACCACCATGATTCCCACAGATATTATACTGCCATAGCTCAGCCCCACCCTGGTCTCACCACTGCCGCTCATCTGAATCGCTTCCAGGGCATTACTTGTTCCATCAGGATCGGGATTCCTCTTCGTCTCAATGTCTATCAATTCATTTTCTTGCATTTGTTTGGACATCGTAAGCCATCCTCATCCAAGTGCGTCACAGCCCATCGTTGACTCATTAAATTATGCAGATATATTACTTGAATAATATTTGAAGCATTGTTTTTCTCATTTTACGGGCAGCGCTTATGCCGAGGCTGAAACAGTTGACCCGGAGATTGAGACAGAGAACAAACCGAAGGATGACTTTCCGTATGCAATGGAAAAAATTGTAATATTTAATTTAATTTAGATATTAATGTCCATAGAAGGCCAAGAATGGCCTATGGGACAAAAATACAAACCAAGAACCAAAACATAAAGGGAGTGCCAAAACATCTCCAGAAAAAGGAAACAACAAATCAACCGCTAGAAGGTTGCAGATCTTGAAACCAATAGAAAGTGCGTTGTCTGACACATCTGGACTAGGTTGTCTGCATATGAGATCTCTTAAGATTCTGAAATCAGTAATTTGGAAGTAAGAACTGATATTTATGTACTCATTTATATTTGAGGACTGTAGTTTGAGTGTTCTTTCCCGAATTTGAAGTATCTCACGAATAAATAAAGCTAAGCATTTCTAGTCTTCATATCGAATGAGACTCCTTAAAGATCCATTGGAATCTCTGAAAAGACAATGATATCTTCCATGAATTTCATAGTAGATGGGACACTTGAATATAAAATGCTCTTCACTTTCAAGTTCTAGAAAACACAACTGACAAATCCGCTCATGTTGTGGAAGGCTATGATCAGATTCCATCCGAAGAGGGTGAGAGCAAATGCGAAACTAAGCTAAAGGGATCCTTAGGCATGAAGGTAAAAACCTCTTCATGTATTCGGAATTTTGTTTTGATCTTCATGGAAGCAGAATAAAATTGAAAATAGTGAAGAAGCTTTGGTTTCAAAGGCTCATTTGGAGAAAACCATGTAACTTTCAAATAAGACTTAGTGAGTTGAGGAGCATTAATAGAAAACCGAAGAGGAGGGAGTCTATCTATATTAATATTCAACTCGAAGGAGAATAGTAATTATTGCATACCAACAATATTTGCAACCGTTTTTTTGGCAAGTTGTATGGAAGATCGAAGTGCCAAATATGGATACCTATTTTGACCAGAAAATGAATCTGCCATACATCGAAGCCGATGCAACATAGTGATAACATTGAAAATCAAAGAGATAAAGAGAGGACATACCCCAAACTCAGCAAGAATAATTGAGTGAGGAACTATTCTTTTGGCTTGAATATTCTTTGATAACATGGAAATGAAAACTCTTTCCATACAATTGAAATCATTTTGTCTCAAATATGGACCCCAAACATCACATCCGTATAAAAGTGTTGGTGTAACCAATGTATGAAAAAGTCAAATCTTTGTCTGAATATCTTGAAATTGGAGCTGAAAACATTGTCTTTCCAAGACCGTCAATGTTGCATACCCTTTTCTCAGTCTTGCTTCTATTGCTGGAACAAAGCTAAAAGGTGGACCAGAGAAAACCACACCCAAGTAGGTGTAAGAGTACACCACCTCAACTTGTTTTCCTTTGTACAAAAAATTCATTGTAGATGCTACTTTCTTGGTTGTATTAAATGCCATGAGTTTTGTCTTTGCAAGATTTACTTCTAGGCCTTTCTTATCACAAAAATCGCTCAATGCATCAAGCTAATTTTGAAGTCCTGTAATTGTGTGTGAAAGCAAAATAATGTCATCTGCAAACAATAAAATATCAATGTAGATCCCAAGGAGGCTACAACCATGCATGGTACCTAAATATGTGGAGATAAGATCCTCTAGTTCATCAATATAGAGCCCAAAAAGTGTAGGTGATAGTGGACAACCTTGTTTCACACCTATGTTACTATGAATGTCATACTAGTGCCCAATTTGGTACGAATATGCCCAAAATTTTTCTCATATAAAGTCATGACAAGAGAAATTACCATGTCGGAAAACCCAAATCTTTTAGCCTCTGAATCAAAAGATGTCTTGTATCAGATCAAATGCCTTACGGAAGTCCACAAAACAACAATATACCTTCTGTTTTTTAGCCTTTGCTTCCTCTATAATGGCAACCAAAGTGAATATGTGATCATTAGTTCGGTGATTCCTCCTAAAACCTGCTTGACCTTTTGCCCTGATCCATTTCTTTTCTGGCCCATGTGAGATATAATCATCAAGTACTGTAGCAAAAAGCTTAGCCAAAGTATACCCAATCATGATGGCACGGTAGTTCTCGGTTTAAGAGAATCTCCATATTTGAAGATGGGATGAATAATATGGGAAGTCCAAGAGGGAGGAAGACCACGAGGAACAATAAAAGTAAAAATATTGGAAATATGGACAACAAGAACAACTGGACTATGATGGAAGAATTCAGCTTTTAAATTTTCCACATCTTGGGCTTTATTGGAATTGAGTTTATAGATGGCTTTAAGGACCATCTTATCGGTGAAGAAATGACACTTGGGTGGTCTAGGATTCAAATGAATGGAGGGATGATACATAGAAAATGAGCATAGAAAATGGATCCAACATAGCTAGCTAGTGCCTTAGGATGTTTGAGAATGAAAATATTAAAATATGACGGTTTCAATTAAGCAATTAAGATTGTTGACCTTAATTATTTTGGGTGTCATATGACTCTAAAAATTTTATAAGATTGTTTCTATCAGCCAACCAATACATTTATATACAATTTTTGGGAAATTGCATTTGCTAATTTTGTAATTTCCCCCTTAAGAAAACAATATGTCAAGTTTTAAATTTTCGCTTGGGCCAAATTTTACAATTATTCATGTTAGGTATATGTGTTTCATATTTTTTTGTTGAATTTTTGTCATCTAGATCCATCATTAAAAAATCCCCCACACAACAACCGTAATTAGGCCCCTAAAAATAAAAAATAAGGAATGTATGTAAAGTTTAGTATGTCTTCATCTTATCTAAAAATTAAACACCGTTCTTTCAAAAACTTGAACATCGTAAATAATAAACAAAATAAAGAAATAGAAATTCTCATTTTCCCCATATATTTACTATTTATCATTTCTTTCACTTGTGTAAGAGCCATTATTTTTGTCCTAGAATTGAAAGATAAGTTAATGGCGCCGACAAGTGACCCTCCATATGGATAAAAATAGATACAATACAACGTTATCCGTAAATCACAAATGCGCATGAAATCAACTATAGAAGGAAACCTAAATGCAAATTTGTCATATCTAACATGTGCAACGTTGGGAGTTTGAACATATGCAAGTTTCCTTTTCTATAGGTGGTGGCGAATGAGACTCTACACCATCATTATTCGACTTGCATTTGTACAAAATACACCAATGAGGTCAGTTAAAGACTAATTAGTATTTTCCTCTATTTGTCGACCAAAGTGACAAGATAATCAATATATGAGCAGAGCTAGACCATGTATCATGACCTAGGAGACAACATTGCTAGAAGTGACAAATTCACCTAAAGAGCAGGTTTCATGATAACCTTTCGATATGGATACACATGAAAATGCTTCACATTTAATGAGTGTTAAGAACCTAGAATGTTAAGGAAGTGTTGTCAGCTACAAATCCATGAGGAAAAATATTTCCGTTGATATTTTTGGGATTTCAAGTCCACTCAGAGATCTGTCTCTACAATTTCATGTGACACGCACAACCTAATTCCCCTTCCAATCACATGTGTTGAACTATTTTTGGGATTTCAAGTCCACCAGCAGATCTGTCTCTACAATTTCATGTGACATGCACAACCTAATTCCCCTTCCAATCACATGTGTTGTAACTATGCAAAAATATTAAGGTTTGACATTGCAAACAAGAACTAATTGCATTGGAAGTATTTCTCCACAAGTCCTTTCTTTCTTATTCACCTCTAAAGTATATCACCAAAGAAGAATTTTCAATTGATTCCACACAATATTTTTCTTGCCCATGGACTACTTCTCCCTCAAATTGTGTATCATATATAGATAAGATGGCCTAACTTCCCATCCATTAACATGCCCGAAGCCTACCCAAAATAACATCGTTTTACCTAAAGTTTTTTCAAACCAATCACAATCTATGTTAAATAAGATCTTTAGAATGTCTGTTCTCGTGTGTGCATATTTTGTTGTGTCTCTCAATTTTTCTATCTCTTTTCCTACTAATTTTGAGCTCTTTTCCCTCTAGTACACCCAGTTTGTTCACTTAGATGAACATTTGAGAACCCTTCTAGACTACATGATTTCCATTACAATACAAATTGATCAAATCTAGGATAGATTTCTTTTGTTGAATAAGAAAGTAAAATGATTATTCACGAGGTTTTGACACAAAATTTCTTATAACTACACATAACATTCCCAAAATAGATGAGAAAGTACAACAATTTGTGAAAATATTGAAGGAGTTACATAAGGAAATAATGCAACTTGAAAACAAAGTGAAAAGAGATGTTATTTTTTTTCAAATGGTAGAGGTGGAGGTAACAAATCATTGGAAGGAGATGGAATGCTTCAACATCAATAGGTATATTCACTTGATTACTATTTACAACTCTCAATTTTAGAAATTTGGCTTGCACCCATCATCTTCACCCCTATACAGATTGTGATTATGCATTTTACATAGGACAACCAAAACATGTTGTCCTCAACTCACGTCAATTACTTGTAATGAAGAGATAATTATAATTTTTTTACCTTTGATGGGTTTGGATTTCATTGCCCAATTTGTAAAGAAGAGCAAAGGTACAATAAGCGAGATCACTAACAAGCTTACCAAAGGCATAACTTTTTTCTTCCATTTTGGGCATAGTAATGAATTAAGGAACCTCTTTTCACTTGTCATGACACCTACAATGCCAATCAACCATTTAATAAGGAAAAATATTAAAAAATCACATGGGAAACTTACTCTTAGTCAATAAATAGAAGCTTCCCTTATAAATCTAAGAAGCTGCAAAAATCCCCAAAACGTAGATCCACATACTCCATAAGTAGGCCAAATATTTTCCTTGAATGCATGTCAAAGAGAGTTATATCTTTGACACAAATCCAAATTACACGTCGATGAAGTGGCTTCTTAAAAGTTTAACTACATAGATTTTGCATCAAATGCTTTGCATTTGAGCTATGAATACACTCATTTTCATTCATTTAAACCCATTATCTTCAAGAAAAATATTGTTGCACTCTTTTTTGAAGACCTTAGAAATATTTTTCCTCAAATATTTTATTACATAGGGCCATCATTTATATCAATAATTAATATTAAGGTTCGTAAAGGTGTAGTTATAATTTAATTTTAATTGTGCACATGAGATCTTAAAAATCAACTAGAACGAAAATTAACTAGAATAGAAATGTTAAAGGGGAAATAAAAACACGAGTTTTAAAAACTTCATTACGAGTCTAGATGTGATTTACTCTAGTATTGTTTATTATAAGGTAGTTAAGATGCATTTTATGATGATGTAACAATGGTTTCGATCAAGCCATTTTTAACATATGGATCACATTATGATTGATACAATATAGTGTTATTCTTAAATTAAAAATGTCCATGACATCAACAATAAAAGAAAACATAAATGAAAATTTGCCATATCTAACATGTGCAATGTTTAGAGTTCTAATATATGTAAGTTTCCTTTATAGGTAGTGATGAATGAGACTCTGCACTATCATTAATCAACTTTCATTTCCATACATTACACCAATGGGAGTCAGCTTAACGACTAATTAGCATTTTCCTCTCATTTGTTGACAATTTGATCGAAAAGGTAATCAATAATATATGAGTCGAGCGAGACCATGTATCATGACCTAGGAGATGGCATTGCTAGAAGTGACAAATTCACCTAAAGAGTGGGTATCGTGATAACCTTTCCTAATGAGGATACATATGAAAATGCTTCAGATTTAATGAGTGTTAAGAACTGTAATATTAAGGAGGTGTTGTCGATTCACAAACCCATAAGGAAAAATATTTCCATTGATTTTTTTGGGATTTCAAGTCCACTTCATAGATCTGTCTCTATAGTTTCATGTGACGCGCACAACCTAATTCCCCTTCCAATCATGTGTGTTGTAAATATAGCAAAATAGTAAGGTTTGACATTGCAAACAAGAACTATTCACATTGGAAGTATTGCTCCACCAATCCTTTCTTTCTTATTCATCTCTAAAGTACATCATCAAAGGAGAATTTCTAATTGATTCCACCAAATATTCTTCCTGCGCATGGACTACTTCTCCCTCAAAATTTGCAGCATAGATCGATGGCCTAAATTCCCATCCATTAACATGCCCAAAGCCTACCCCAAATAACATTGTTCTACCTAAAGTTTTTCCAAACTAGACACAATCTATGTTAAATAAGATATTTGGAATGTTTGTGTGCATATTTGTGTGCATATTTTTTTGTATCTCTTTTCCTACTAATTTTGTGTTCTTTTCCTCTAGTACACCTAGTCCATGCTCACTTAGATGAACATTTGAGAACCCTTCTAGACTACATGATTTCCATTCAGACAATACAAATTGATCAAATCTAAGATAGATTTTATTTTGTTGAACAAGAAAGTAAAATGATTATTCATGAGGATTTGACACAAACATTTCTTATGAATACGCATAACATTCCCAAAATAGACGAGAAGGTACAACAATTTGTGGAAATATTAAAAGAGTTATTACACAAGGAAATAATGCAACTTGAAAACAAATTGAAAAGAGATGTTATTTTTTTAAATGGTAGAGGTAGAGGTAAAAAAATCATTGGAAGGAGATACAATGCTTCAACATCAACAAGTAGATTCATTTGAATACTATTTACAACCCTCAATTTTAGAAATTTAGCTTGCACCCATCATCATCACCCCTATACTGATTGTGATCATACATTTTACTGAGAGGAAAAGCTGGAAATGTTTTGTCCTCAACTCACATCAATTACTTGTAATGAAGAGATAATTATTATTTTTTACCTTTGATGGGTTTGGATTTCATTGCTCAATTTGTAAAGAAGAGCAAAGGCACAATAACGGAGATCACTAACAAGCTTACCAAAGGCATAATTGTTTTTCCATTTTTGGCATGGTATTAATGAATTAAGGAACCTCTTTTCACCTGTCATGAAACCTACAATGCCAATCAACCATTTAATAAGGAAATAATATTAAAAATCACATCGACAACTTATTGTTTTCCCATTTTTGGCATGGTAATGAATTAAGGAACCTCTTTTCATTGTCATGACACCTACAATGCCAATCAACCATTTAATAAGGAAAAAATATTAAAAATCACTTCGGTATCTTATTGTTTTTTTCATTTTTGGCATGGTAATGAATTAAGGAACCTCTTTTCACTATCATGACACCTACAATGCCAATCAACCATTTAATAAGAAAAAATATTAAAAAACACATTGGCAACTTACTCTTGGTCAACAAATAGAACCTTCCCCTTATAAATCCAAGAAACCACAAAATTTCCCGAAACATAGATCCACATACTCCATAAGTATGCCAAATATTTGCCGTGAACGGTGTCAAAGAAAGTTAAATGTTTGACACAAATTCAAATTATATGTCGATCTGAAGTGGCTTCTTAAGAGTTTAACTACATAGTGCCTGCATTAAATGCTTTGCATTTGAGTTGTGAATGCACTCATTTTCGATCATTTCAACCCATTAGCTTTAAGCAAAAGATTCTTGCGCTCTTTTTTGAAGACCTTAGAAATAATTTTCCTCAAATATTGTATTACATAGGTCCATCATTTATATCAATCACTAATATTAAGGTTATTAAAGGTGTAGTTATCATTTAATTTTAATTGTGTACATGAGATCTTAAACAATCAATTAGAACGAAAATGAGCTAGAATGGACATGTTTAAGGGGAAATAAAGATGATTTTTTCAAATTTCATTATAGTCTAGATGCGATTTACTCCAACATTGTTTATTATAAGGTAGTTAAGATGTAGTATATGATGATGTAACAATGGTTTCAATCAAGCCATTTTTAACATATGGCTAACAATATGATTTTTTTAACTATTGTTTTGTTGACACATTCATTGAATTATTATCATTAGGACTTATTTTCATAGTTATTTTTCATGTTCGACAACTCAAAGACTTGGGCATATCCTTTTCTTTCTCTTTCAATGTTTCACCAAATATCTCTTGGCCCTTTTTTTAATATCGAAAAGAAGAAGAAGAAGAAGAGTCTCTACAACCACTAAACAATGTGCCCATCATGCATACTACACAAACAATACTCGGTGCTCCTTCTTTATTCGTCCTCCTCCTCTTCTCAATTCTAGGCCTTCTTGCTCTGCAAACATTTTTTTGACTATCCAATGATTGATACATTATTGCAGCATGTGCATCAGATGGTTTCCATTTTATTGTGCATAGGTTTTGTGTTACCTTCAATTGTTGTTAAACTAAAATTTGTCATTTTTCTTGTTTTTCCCACCAACACATTTTCCTCATCCAAAACATTCGTAATTTTTTTGAAGCCCTTAAATTGCCTTGTGAGATGACATCTCCACAATTGTTCCCCTCATAAAACAATGATTTAAGACCAATTAATTGTTAAAAGAAAATGTTAATGTTGAGAGTGTTCCATGATATGGGATTACTTTTAGAGCTACCTCCAAAATCTGTTTCTTTAGAGTTGTACAAATTGCATCCCCTTCCTTCTTTGAATGGTTCATAAAATAAACGCGTGCTCTATTTATGACTTCCCCGAAGAAAGAAGAGGCTCACCTACACACCTTCCAATAGTTTTTCACACCTCCGTACAACATGTAATGTTTCACTTCCACTCCTTCAACTTTGACTTTATTGTTTCCTCCCTTCACCATTTCCATTGTATCCTTACATATACAATTAAAGGAATGACATCCACTTGGCAAAGGTGGATATCATATGAATGCGAGTATGACATGATTGTTATGATTTCCACACCCTAACCACAATTAAGTTTTCGTGCGACTTAAAATAGAAGCACCTGATAAATCTGAGTGCTAATTTTACAGATGTTTTGAAACAAAGAACTATAGTGTTTCTGAGGGCTCATGTACATTATTTTCTGTCATTACGGGGTGCGGATCTGTTCGGAAGAAGATTTACTTTGACACAACTTAGGCCTATTATAATCTCCTCACACCGATATCTCTAGAATTTTTAATCCTCGTTGCAGCGGTTACAATTAAAATTTCCGCCCTAATTGAGAAGCTGAAGGGGATAGTCTGTGTGGATGCCATAGTTGAGAGTCCTTGGGAGGTCTATGTAGAGAGGTCAAATTTAGGTAAATAGCTTTTCATGTTGACCACATGTTATGGGCTTAAATTTCGCTAGATTATAGGTTGAACCTGTGTTACAAATAGGTTCTTCCTTGTCAAATAATTTGACATTATTATTCCAAACATGAGAGGTCTGCTGCAATTTCACGAGACATACATTGAAACAAAAAATTAGTTAACTAGATTCCCAATGCATGGTAAAAGGAACAAATTATAACAAACGAATGCAATTATAATTGATTCTTTTTAGAATTTCAGCGCTCAACAATTCAAAGAAACAAGTCTCTATCAATCTATAATTTAGTGGTTGTCTATTGTAGAAAATGAATTACAGTCACCAGAGATCAGCCTAACTGTCATGTACGTTAGCAATTGACGTTAAATATTTATTTTTCCAAAATATTGTTATAAAAATGCATGGTGGTGGTTGGTTGGTTATATCGGGGTCACAAGAGGTCATGGGTTCAAATTTTGGCATGCTTGTTTGTGCTAACGTACGTGATCGTTATGCTCAGCCCATCACTAGATTATTTTTTATTAAGTTTTGTAACTTTATTGTAATATTCCTCATGAGTTATGTTTAATGTAGCAGACTTATTGTAGTGCGTAGTTAATGGAACCGTTGTGAATGAAAAATCAGGTTGATTTTCAAAAAGTATAGTTGGGAACGACTTGTTATAACCCTAGTTTGAGTTGCTTTAATGCATGTCTAAACATTTTTTAAGTATAGTCTTGAATGGTGAATATGCGTCCCTATGCTTTGCCTTTGAATCTTTTTACATGTTCCTTACATTCGATGTATCCAACGTATATTTTATTAACTTAATATTAAAAATTACCAAATTTGTTGCTACCCTTGCAATATGTATTGATATTATTATTATTAGTATATCTTATTTTTCTTTATGAAGTATTTTTTATTTTCATTGTGTTTGTTGTATTGGCTCAAATCTTATGTTATTAAACCACATAATATTGTAATTGTATTAATCCTAAAAAGTTACAAAGTCACTAAAAATTAAGACAAAACCATTAAAAGTTAAGGCCTCTTAGTTTGGCGACAATTAAGACAAATTCAATATTAAATAGGACACCCATTTATAGCAATTGTTTATATCTAAGTTTGCAATGGTGCAATATCTAACTTTTCAAATTCTTTATTTCCTACTTAGTTGTTGGAGGATTAATTTTGACATTAGATGCAGTGCCATGGACGACAATGGAAGACACATGGTGAACTTGCAAGTAAATGTTGAAGGAGACCACTGGTGCAGATGATGTCATTCCAAAGACCCCAATCGCCTTGTGGCCATCTTCCTAACAAGTGAAGACAATGTCATGTAAGGTTCAAAGTTCAAACTGCGGCTCGTGTACAACGGTGCCATGTCTTGTTCAAGCTCAATGTTAGGTACACCTTCCACAAATCATGTCCCCTTGTGGCAGTTGGGTTCCATCACAGAATAACAGATGTTGCATATGGAATGCTTTTGTCTACAATTCTACTCTATCAATCCCCATATTTGCCTATCCTCTTCTCCTTATAATGTTTTACCCTCACTCCTTCAACTTTATCTTCTTCTGCGTCTCCTTTTCAGCATTTGCATTGCACGACTTAGGTGGGATTACTGGTTTATTACTATAATCAACAGACAATCCCAATGATAATTCGATGACAAATTGTACATATAATATCCTGTATCATTCTAAACACAGTTTAATGCATCCCCCAAATCACGAATTACAAACAAATCATTCCAATGCGATTTCATGGGGTCAACGTGTTGTAACGTGTTTTCTATGGCAAATAAGTGAAATACAACATTGAATCTTACAATGAAAGCTACCAAAGAAATTGAAAGACGAGGAGATTCGGGCTCTTCCTCGACTGCATATTCTTATATTCACAAATCAAAATACATCCTACTCAGTCAACATAGATGCTGAATCTAGCATAATTGAATATCAGAAGAGTGACACAAATGGAGGAGAAAATCGCAGAATGGAAGAAAGTCGTCGAATGGGAATACCAATCCATACGATTATAACACGGAATCGGAATACCCACAATCGAGTGCCTAACTCCTCCACTGGTGACTGTGGCAAGATATTAATTCATGAGCGAGCGAGAGGAATTAATTGCGAGAGGGAGTGGCGATCGGAGACGCCACTCGGCAGACTGGACAGGTAGGATGCCTCCGAAGCCACTCGTCAGCGCACGCAACGTGGAACATATGAGCGCAATCTGGCATGATCCTCACCACATCAGTACCCACGTATTCACTCAGGCAGATCGAACAGCAATCCGACTCCGACTCCCCCTCCGACTTTATGGTGACGCCACCTCCACCTCCACCTCCACCTCCGCCCCGCACCTTGTCGGAATAGATCATCTTGGGATACGTATCCAGGGTTGCCTCATCAACCCCACCTCTCTCCATATCCAGATCCATTTCCACAGCTCGAGCAGCAACACGAGCACGACCTGTTCCTGGTCCTCTGGTTGTAACTCGGAGGCGAATGCAGATGTAGGAGGCCAACAAGATAACGGTCAACACCACCATGGTTCCCACAGATATTACAATGCCATAGCTCAGCCCCAGACTGTTTACTTGTGATGACTGTGAATTCCCCATCAGGGTTTCACCGCTGCCGCTCATCTGAATCGCTTCCAGGGCATTACTTGTTCCATCAGGATCGGGATCCCCTCTTCCTCTCAATGTCTATCAATTCATTTTCTTGCATTTGTTTGGACGTAGTAAGCCATCCTCATCCAAGTGCGTCACAGCCCATAGTTGACTCATTAAATTATGCAGATATATTAGTTGAATACTTCAAATAATATTTGAAGCATTTTCCTCACTTTACGAGCAGCTATGGCGAGGCTGAAACAGTTGACCCGGAGATTGAGGCGGACAGCAAGCCCAACGGTGACTTTTGGTATGCACAGGAAAATATTGTAATAGGGATACATGGAAAAGGATCATAGGAAATGGATTCAATAGGTACCTAAGGTGCATCAGCATGCCTTCAAGGCTTCAGGAAATGAGGAAGCCAAGTCAAACTTGATCATGATATTTCTAGATGTACGTGTAGGTTTAGTGTGAAATCTATCACTTGTTTCAATAGTATTCGGTATGTAGGTGTGGTACATTTCATAGGATTGTTGTCGTCGCGATCATAAAGATGTTTGGTAAACAAACATCTATAAATGACATAGCCGAGGAATTTTGATGAATGTGGGAGTAATTGGCACTAAATATCTACCTAAAAATTTAGATTAAAGAGCATCAATCAATTACAATTAACATTTAGGGTATATATATGTAATTTTCATCTGAATTATGTAGTTTCATATAGTTAAATCTTGTTGAAAAAAGCATAACATACTATTTGCATACAATAAGTCTTAATTGGATTGTAACAAATACATATTATTATGGTCCTTAAAATTGGTTTATAATTATATAGATCATAAATCTAATTAAAATATTAATTACAAAAATTAGTAAATAATTTTTTTTTCTTCAAAATGCATTGGTAAAATATGGGTTAGGATTAGAACAATATGACACATAATAGAATCGTGAAGTCTAATTTTTTGAAAATTGTAGGTCATAATAGAATCTTGAACTCCAATAATTTTGAATACCGTACATTAGATGTAATTTTATGTTTCGATTAAAATAAAAGTCAAGCATCATTGTGTTTTAAAATGATCAATGCATTCTTCTAGTCAATGCCGTGAAGACCATATTGTATATATATATAGACCATTACAAATTTCATCATGTTCTTGGACAACAAATATTCATTTAGACCAATTTAATTTGATAGTACAAACTAGCAATCATACATGAAATGTACGATGAAAATCCCAACAGGTGGGGAAAATTTATAGCCATTACGGAAATGTAAAGCACCAATGTTGAAAACGGACTAAATTGAGATTTCACGGATGTGAGGAGTCGCATGTTTGTCTCGAGCATAAATTGGCATGTTGTCAATGGTAATATTAGATGTGAAGGCAAGCCCACCACGTGTTATATTCACGTAGTGTACATGGGATTCATTTGACTTTATAAACTCTCCATGTGAATAAATACGTCCAATGATCCAATCAACAATAGCGTGGAGGATACCTGCTCGGTTATGGACAACAAGAACATGGAGGGTAAGGATTCTTTTGGACGTTGACGTCCGATCTTCACCACATTAGTCGATTTTACAAGCCTTGACCCCCTTATTCTCATTTAGAAACACACCTTTAGTGTATTTATTACGCCGAAGGCATCCCCTATGGGAAAGGTCCTTAATGACGTTTCTGCGCGTGTTAAATTTGATAGTTTAACGTTTGCCTACACGTCTTCACTTTTTACAGCTATTTTTAACAGTTGCAAGAAAGGAAGGAACACCTTGTGCGTGATGAAGATGGCTTCAACGGGGTTTCACTTTCAATTAACGCTTTCAGCGGTGAAAAATATTGTTCTGATCTTTTCGAATGTGATCTTTGGCACTGAGAGTAGGAAGATCTGCTGAATTTTGGTGGATTTGGCTACAATTTTTTTGTTTTGCTCTTTTTCTCTGCGAGGAAGTTAAATGCAGGAGCTGGATGGGTGATGCACTCAGCGGGGGGTCATATCCTCTTCTCCATGTGACCTGGAGGAGTCTAGCGGTGACGAGGAGCTGTCTGTACTGCCCAGACATACGAAGGTAGTTGTGACAGGAAATAACAGAACGAAATCCATTCTCGTTGGACTTCATTTGTTGATTTAATTTGAATTAATCCTGATTGCAATGTAATTTGTAAAACCACTCTGCACAAGTACAGGTAAATGATTCAACATTGAACAATATTCTCACATTAGTGGAGCATCACAGAAAGGTAAAAAACTGATGGGACGCACTATAGGGTAATATTGCTTTGAAGCATTCCTGCAAGCTCTCATTCAAACAAAAAAGGGTTGATTACAAAGGAAGAATAACATTTATGCCTCTACCATTTCCAAAGAATAAGGAGCTATTCTTCATGCTGCTTGAACAATCACTTGATCAAGTAATAATCTCTGGGATGCCGAATCCACAGAGAATGATCTCCTCATAGCCTGCATTGATTCCGTACAAGACTGTTTTCTCTGTTCTGGTGGGCTCATGCCATCTGCTCTCTGTATGTTGCCTTCCCAATAACACTGACTGCCTGTTCTGAGGTCTTTTAAGCTGGAAGCATGAGTCAACTTGGAGATGATTGGGCTCTTGGAGAATACATTTTCTGCCACCTCCTTTCCTTTTTGATCACTTAAATCAATGTTTATGCTTGTGCTACTACTAACATGGTCTCCATTCTCCAATGGAGATAGACAAGGCATTCCTGCATGAATACTACAATTTTGCAGATCAGAGGCAGCTGATAATTCATTGTTTATAATTTGGGAAGTGTCAAGAAGTCCAGAATTCACAATATTAGCCCTGCACATAGGACAGTTTGAATTTGATTGCAGCCACACATCAATGCAATGGAGATGGAAGGCATGGCTGCATTTGGGCAACAGCCTAAGGCCCTCACCTTCCTGAAACTCATTCAAACAGATTGCACAGTCAAAGAAATCATCCTGTTCTCTGTAGCTGAAGATGGGTATTGATTGAATTACAGAATCTTCACGCCCATTGCTGTTAGGGTTCCATGGCTCTGTATTATCAGGATTTTGGGTATTGTAAAATCTGTGATTTCCATGCAGACGTTGACTCAGGGTGTCCCATCTGATGTAGCATTTGGTTGCAATGGCATAGTAGCTGACCAACAGAAAGGAAGTGGCGAGTATGCCTAATATTGCTATGACAAGGATGGAGAAATTTGGGTCTGTCGAATGGGGTACTGCAATTGGGCGTGCGAAGGGCTGCGTGGGTGGGCAGGCAGGCCATTGTGGAGGGCACAACACATTCCTGCAACATATTTGGAAAGCCATCTAGACCTGCCTCATCATTGATCAGATCAGAACAGTACCCAACTGTTAAACAAGGTCCTAATTTAATAGTTACATCAATGCCGAGTAAGAAAATCGGCCATGCAGTGCATTATAGAGAAATGCCCACCTGCAAAACTAGAAACCAGAGACAAATCATTTTAAAGTCAAACTATAAAGCCAACAAACCACATAATTACTTGAAACAAGCCAACTACCTATAGAATTATTTGAAACAAGAACTATTTTGGAGGGTTGCTACTAATATGGATAAGGTTCTTGTCCAAGAGGCTTGAAGCCATGTTACATTCACTTAAATTATTATTATATGGGTATTAGAGATTCACTAAACTTCCAAGTTTTTACATGGTTATTATATATTCATTTAATTTTTTAAAGTTTTGAAAATGATTTTTATAAAAAGTAATTTAGTAGAAATCGAGGTTAACCTAATTATTTGAAAAAAATTAGATGGAAATTAATCTAATCATTTAAAGAATTCTCTTAACCCAACAATTTATAGAATATAGTGAACATCTCACCACCTTACAACTAGATTAGAAATTTAATTTAAAACTCAAACTATCTTTAAAAAAAGTCAAAACCAAATAAACCAACCCTAATCTAGTTAAATTATTAATTAAGAAGAAATGATTTTACTCTTGTACACAATCCAAATAGTCAAGAGAGAGTTGAGCACATATTTCGTAACATGGACCCATCATTGATAGTCTACTTGTCAGAGTTTTTTCCCTTTCCCAAAATTTTTAATTACGCCGAAGGCGTTCCCCTATGGGAAAGGCCCTTCTGGATGTTTTTGCGACTGTGTTAAATTTGACGGTTTGACGACTGTTTGGACACTTTAACTTTTTTCTCAGCTATTTTTAACAGTTGCAACAAAGGAAGGAACACCTTGTGCATGATGAAGAGTACGATGGTTTCAGCGGGGTTTCACTTTCAATTAACACTTTCAGCGGTGAAAAAATATCGTTGTTATGATCTTTTCGGATGGGATCTTTGGCGCTGAGAGTAGGGAGATTTGGGTAAGTGCACGAAGTTGGGGGGCCAAAAAGTGGACAAGAATCTAAAAAAGCAAAATGCGTACGTGTTTTGTTAAAACGTGCTCGCATTTTAATTTGTTTGGCTCGGGAATCATCAGAAGCATAATGCGTATGCATTATGCATACTATAAACAAAAAAAAAGAGGCACGAGCCGATATATAAAACAAAGAAAAATGCGTACGCGCGTTATGTAACGCGTATGCATTACATAACGCGTATGCATTTTACATTTTCTCTTTTCCAAAGCCATGCCTCAAGGCTTGGGATCCGGTTTGGATCCCCAAGCTTGAGGCATGGACCTACACAAACACAACAAACAACGAGTTTTTATAAGAAAATGTAAAAATGACACTTCCTCTATGATAAATCAAAATAAAACAATCGATCCATTTTAAAAAAATTATACCACGACATAGAGCAGAGTCTCTTCTTTCTAAAAATATAAATTTTCAAATTTTTTGACTAATATAAGGTTTCCATATTATTTATTTTCTAACTATGCCTTTTTATAGCTATTTTTCAAGTGTAAATATGTCTATCTTTCATGGTGTATCTTTTTTTTGGGTGATCGAAATTAAAAAAATTATACTAGCCCAAACTAGGCATAATTCTATACATATTCAAAAAATAAATCTAATTTTCAATATTTTGAGGAGGTAGTTGGGGGGCAGGGGTGGTCGGAGCTCCATTACTTTTCAAAGCATAAAATTTATGTATTAGAAAAATCATAAATAAAAAAATATTCTCTAGAAAAATCTAAAAAAAAATGGAGCCCAAACTAGATTCTTCTAGCTATCTTTCTACCAAGGGTTTTCAAAACTACTAAATGGTGCTCAAAAATGGTGGGGGGCACGAAAGTCACTCTATTATGTTTTTTAACAAAAACAGGAGCATATGTTGGTATTTTAGTTGTTTGACCCACTTAAAATTATCCGTTTTCAATAAAATTTAGTAGCTTAGAAACTAGACTCAAAATTCTATGATTCATATTTGTACAACATCTTCCAATTTTGAGTGTAACTATTTTTAAAAACTCATACAAGTTGAAGAATTTTTTTTTTTCAGAAAAATGCGTCCACTTAAGACCCCCTTTTGGCCCCCAACTTGGTGCACTTACCCATCTATTGAATTTTGGTGGATTTGGCTACAATTTTTTGTTATTTTTTTGTTTCGCTCTTTTTCTCTGTGAGGGAAGTTAAATGCAAGAGTTGGATGGGTGCTTCCCTCAGCGGGGGGTCATCTCGTCTTCTCCATGTGACCTGGAGGAGTCTAGTGGTGACGAGGAGCTGTCTGTATTGCCCAGACATACGAAGGTATTTGTGATGGGAAATAACAGAACAAAATCCGTTCTCGTTGGACTTCAAGGTGTTGTCAAGAAGGTCATTGGACTCGGCAGATGGCATTGATTGGTAATTTTATGAATTTATTGCTCGGAATTATTTAGCTACTATTTTTTTGAGAAGGGTTATTTGGCCTCTATTTTTTGGTAAATTTTAGAAGTAATATAACATGATTCATCTATGGAATACAAGCAAATATAGAACGGGTACGATGTGTGAATTTTGGGTTTCTTGGAATTTTGATGTCTTATCTCTATAAGATTGGCCCAGGTATTTTCTTTGGTGTGGTGTTTTTGGGTTTAATATCTACTGAGTTTCTCAAATAGATTTTTGAAGTAAAATTATATAATCGTAGTGTGTTTAACCGTGACTTATAATTGCAGTCACTTGTGTCTTGGAGTTTACCCTTGAAAGTCCTAGCAACAACTCTCCTTGGAGTTCACCATCGAAATTCCTAACAGCTCTAAGTACTCTTGTGATAAGCAATAATATATGATAAAAACGTGTTTAGTCTGATTTATGGTAGTAATCACTTGTGTCTTGGAGTTTACCCTCAAGAGCCCTTGTAACAACTCTCCTTTTTTAATTATGTTTGCAGTGTGATTTTAGTTACTTGTGACTTGGAGTTCACTTTTAGCAAGAATTTCATCTTCATGTCTAAGTAGTATTGCCACACCCAAAGTGTTTATCCACATAAAGCACTGTTTCAGTTTGGGTGTAATCATGACAATCAAAATAGATTTAGAGACACAGTTGTGAGAAAGAAAAGTAAGAAAAGATTGTAGAATTTGAAAAAATAAATTCAAGGAATTCAGGGGTTGATTTTTTTATTAAAAATAAGAGAGGGTGAGCTCCTTCATTTTTATTTGGATTGGGCTCGATGATTCAAATCCCTTCCAGCACAAAAAATCAATTCATTTGTTTGCATTGACATTGGCGAATCGGATTGGGGCAATCGCCCTTTATGCTAATTTTTGTAATGTTTATTAATTAGTGACAAATTTGTCATAGGCATCCGATGATTTGAATGTTATAGTTTTTGTCACCAAATGCTTCAAGAGCATTAGTAAAGCTTGGAATGTCTGCTACACCCTTAATCATATATCTTATATTGGATGTATATAGCCGACTTGTGGCTATCATAACTTCTTATCATTATGTATCTCTTTCATATATGTTATATTTTCATTAGTGGGTTGGCCTTGGTGTTGGCCATAACATAGGAATAGTATATATAGGGGTTATTAGGTAGTAGTTGATCATCATATTCAACATTTGAGTCTTATTGTCTGGTTTGGAGGTTGCCCCCTCAAAGTGGCTAAGCTATTATTCTTGCACATTGAGATCATTTATCTGAAATATTGTGTTCATTGGTGTTATATTTATGCTAATAATCAGATTTATACAAGTAATTACATTACAAGTGGTATCAGAGCTTGAACTCGGCCAACACTGCGTCAAACCCTAATTGTGAAGGTTCATCCATATCTCAAAATTGGTAGTGAATTTTTCTACAATTTTTTTGTGGTGTGGAAAAATTAGTCAAGTAAGATTCTCTCTAAATTTTAAGAATTTTTGACTTGTTTTGCAAAAGTTATAGCGGTTTTATGTTTTTTCATAATTTGGCTACCTAGGGTGCAATTTGTGGAATTTTTCAAATTTATTTACATTTCCAAAAATAATATTAAAAATTAGTTTGAGTTTTTTCTTTGAGTTTTATAAAATTTGGCCGAATTCCTATTGAAATCCCAAACCCTAAATTTTGACCTTGATCCTTAAATCTTACCATTTTGGGGCATCATGGCTAGGCCTTCAACAAGAGGAAAATGAATCCCATCACTCTGGGTAAAACCCCTGATAAGGATGAGAAAATAATTGAGGAGTTAGACTCAGAAGGGGTATCTACAGAGTCCTCAGGTTTAGGGTTTACTTCAGTGACCATAAGGTCAACTATCTTGAGTTAGAGTTGCGAAACCTCGAGGGTAGAGTGGCCAAAAAAGAAGATGTAGAAAATATTGGACAATGATTGGAGGATTTCATTCACCAATTTAGTTACAATATCATGGGTCATCATATCCTTCCTAATCAGCCACAACTCAATCATACTCATATTAACCAGGGTGGATCTTTAGGTCAAAGTAATAGACAAACTAGCTAGGGTGGATCTGCAAACATGCCCAATCCAAATACAAACACTCTACAAGCCCGTAACATGATTCCAAAAGTAGAAATGCGTAAGTTTGATGGAAATGATCCACTCAATTGGATTAACTAGATGGAGAATTTCTTTGATCTTCATCAGATTCCATCAGGACAAAAGGTTACCATGGCATCATTGTATCTTGAACTTGACCAATTCATTTGGTATCGATGGTTATGTGCTCAAAGGAAAAAGAGTGGCCTCAATGTTACATGGAAAGTATTCACTGAAGAGTTGCAATTGCACTATAGTTCTAGTGTGTTAGAGAATTATTTCAATCAATTAGCAAATCTCAGATAAACAGAACAATCAAAGATTACATCCATCAATTCCAAAACCTTTCCTTACAGGTGGAAAATATTCCTGAAGATAATTTGAATGACTTATTTCTTGGGGGTCTTAAAGAAAAAATTGAGACTAAGGTGTGTATGTTTAATCCTCATAAGGTTTCAGACTCTATGATCATGGCACGTAGGGTAGAGGAAAAATTTCTTTCCAATAGGAAACAAACTATCAGTAATATCAAAGATCGTAGCACCCTTCCACCATCATTCCCTCAGCCAATGAGTGACACCTCAACAAATTGAAGAAAAGAGAGCCAAAGGGTTATGTTTTAATTGTGATAAAAAATTTGGACTAGGACATAAGTGTGTTGAAAAGAAGTTGTTCTACATTGAGGGAGCCTATTGAAGAAGAAGAAAATGAAGAAGACAAAGAGGTAGAGCTAGAGGAGGAATTAGGAGATCCCCAACCAACAATATCATGCCATGTAATTTCCGGTATTAGCACTCCCCAAACTCTCAAAGTAGTCATATTCTTAAAAAAATAGAGGGTAACAATGTTGATTGATTGGAAAGTACTCAAAATTTCATCAATCAATTTGCTTTGTTTATCCAACCTCGAATGTCAAGTCATGATCAGCGATAGGAAAACTATTAGTTGTTCAGAAAATTCCATAACATTAATCTCACCATGGGAGATTACTTGCTAACTAGAAATATGTATGCCATTGCAATGGGATGAGTAGACATTGTGTTAGGAGTTCGGTGGCTTACCACCTGGGAACGATTGAAATGAATTTCCAAGAGTTGTTCATGCAATTTCAGTCGAAGGAGGAATTTTAAACTAAAATGACTAAGAGAAAAGTCCCCACAGATGGTAAGTTCTCATCAGATGCAAAAATTTCTTAGAAAGGGTGCAAAAGGGTTTGTAGCACAACTATTTTCATTGGAAGCACATCATTCCAATACATTTATACCCACAGATATGCAAGCAGTTATAGATGAGCACTCAGTGGTGTTTGGAGAAATGCCCAAGGGTTTGCCTCCGAAAAGAGACCATGACCATGCCATCCAGCTAGTACTAGGGAGTCAACCACCCAACATCAGACCTTATAGGTACCCCTATATGCAAAAGAGTGAGATTGAGAAGATAGTTCAAGAGATGTTAGAAGCAGGACTTATTCGTCATAGTCAAAGTGCTTACTCTTCTCCTGTAGTGATGGTATGGAAAAAAGATGACAATTGGCGCATGTGTCTAGATTACAGGGAACTCAATAAGTACACAGTTAAAGATAAGTTTCCTATTCCTGTAATTGATGATTTGCTAGATGAGTTACATGGTGTTGTTTACTTTACAAAACTTGATCTTCATTCTGGATATCATCATATTAGAGTTAGGGACGAAGATATTCATAAAATAGCCTTCAGGACACATGAAGGACACAATGAGTTCTTGGTAATGCCTTTTGGACTAACAAATGCACCCCCTACATTTCAAAGCTTGCTGAATTCCATCTTTAAGCCATTTCTTGAAAGTTTGTTTTAGTGTTCTTTGATTATATATATTAATCTATAGTAAAACATGGGAGGAACACCTGCATCATGTAAATAAGTTGTTGGAAACTCTTGAACAACATCAACTTTATGCAAAGCCTTCTAAGTGTTATTTTGGTGTCAAGGAGGTTGAATATCTAGGTCATATTGTCTCTTATGAAGGTGTTAAAGTGGATCCTAACAAGATAAAAGCCATGCTTGAATGGAAGGTTCCTAAAACCCTAAAAATCTCTCGAGGATTTTTGGGGCTTACAGGGTATTATCATAGATTTGTAAGGAATTATGGCAACATCGCAACACCACTCACAACTTTATTGAAGAAGGACTCTTTCCATTGGAACAAACAAGCTACTATGGACTTTGAGAAGTTGAAGGAGGCCATGTGCACCACTCCAGTTCTAGCCACCCCAATTTTTTTCAAAAACATTCATTGTTGAATGTGATGCTTCAAGGTATGGTATGGGGGCAATACTCATGCAAGAAGGGTGACCCATTGCCTTCAAGAGCTACCAATTCAAAGGTAAGAATATCTCTAAACCAGTTTATGAGAAAGAAATGTTAGCAATACTTCATGTAGTGAAGCAATGGAGACCATATCTAATGGGACGACATTTCAAAGTAAAGACAGATCATGATAGTTTGAAATACTTCTTAGAGCAACATTTATCATCAGAAGAACAATAGAAATGGGTCTCAAAAATGTTGGGGTATGATTTTGGGATAATATACAATAAAGGGAAAGAGAATGTAGGTCTTGATGATTTATCTCGAAGGATGAATGTGCCCTGGACATTGTTGTGTGTCATATCTCGTATAACAGAGGATTGGATAGAGGATGCAAGGTCTGAATGGAAAAATGACCTAGGTACACAAAATCTCATTCAAAATCTCCAACAAGATCCAAGTATGTCAGAAAATTTTGTATGGAAAGGAGATGTTTTATGGTATAAAGATAGATTATATCTATGTAAGAATTCAATCCTTAAAAATAGGGTTCTATCTGAGCTCCATGCTTCTCTAGTAGGGGGTAATTTTGGCTTCTTAAAGATTTATCATCGAATCAAGCATGATTTTTTTTGGGAAGGGCTAAAAGGAGATGTCCAAAAGTTTGTGGCAGAATGCATGGTTTGTCAACAAAATAAGGGCGAAACAATTAAGTCCCTGGGTCTTTTACAACCTCTATCTATTCCTAGCCATAGGTGGGAAGAGGTGTCCATGGAATTCATCACAAGATTTCCTAAATCAAAAGGTAAAAATGTAATCATGGTGGTGGTGGAAAAACTCACCAAATATGCCCATTTTTGTGCTTTATCACATCCATTTGTTGTGAGTACAGTAAGACAAACAACCTTTAGGGATACAATTCAGAAGCTACATGGGACACCAAAGATTATAGTAAGTGATCGAGACCCTATCTTTACTAGTAATTTTTGGACTGACTTGTTCTCATGCTTGGGCACACAACTAGCTCGTAGTTCCTCTTATCATCCCAGTCTGATGGGAAAATAGAGGTGGTAAACATGTGCTTGGAGGGATATCTTCATTGTTTTACATCGATAAGCAAGCGAGATGGGTCCAATGGTTACCACTGGCAGAATGGTGGTATAACACCTCCTTTCATACTTCATCTAAAATGTCTCCTTTCTTGGCATTATATGGGTACCATCCACCATCTATCACTTCATATTTGAGAGTCCAACCAAAGGTTCGAGCAATTGAAGAACATATTCAACACCAACAAGAGGTGCTTTCTAGTCTCAGGGAGAATATGGCCATGTCACAAAACCGCATGAAGCAGCAAAGCAGACCAACATCGCAGTGAAAGACATTTTGAAGTCGGTGATTGGGTTTTGTGTGTTTACAACCATATAAGCAAATGTCCTTAAAACAACAGAAAAAGGATAACAAGCTTTCACCTAAGTATTATGGTCCTTATCAAGTGTTACAAAAGATTGGAAATGTAGCATACAAACTGGAACTTCCTCCGCTACTTGAATTCATCTAGTATTCCATGTATCTTTCCTAAAGAAGGTAATTAGACAGACAATATCAACCTCAGATAGTGTTACCCGAGCTTGATGAAGAGGGTAGAATCATCCTGGAACTAGAATGCATCCTTCAGACACGCACTAAGCGATTGAGGAAAAGGGTCATCACTGAGTATTTGATCAAGTGGAAAAATCTAGACAATGAAGACGCAACTTGGGAGGATGCAAATTTCCTGCAAAGCAACATCCAGATCTTCTCAACATTGGGGACAATGTTGCTTCGAAGGGGAGGGGCATGCTACGCCCTTAATCATATATCTTATATTGGATGTATATAGCCGACTTGTGGCTATCATAACTTCTTATCATTATGTATCTCTTTCATATATGTTATATTTTCATTAGTGGGTCGGCCTTGGTGTTGGCCATAACATAGGAATAGTATATATAGGGGTTAGTAGGTAGTAGTTGATCATCATATTCAACATTTGAGTCTTATTGTCTGGTTTGGAGGTTGCCCCCTCGAAGTGGCTAAGCTATTCTTCTTGCACATTGAGATCATTTATCTGAAATATTGTGTTCATTGGTGTTATATTTCTGCTAATAATTAGATTTATACAAGTAATTACATTACAATGTCATTCTTCTATCAGTATATTTTTATTTTAGTACTACTCAATTTTATTTGAGTTTATATCTCAATTTGAAAGTGGTAGTTCTCTCTGTTTCTTCCATTATTTTGGGAGGGATAATATTGGAACTTGGTTGTACTCAGTTTGATGGCAAGCTTTGGAATTATGTATATAATGTGGAAGTTTAATGAACAGAAAGCTTGTTTAAGTCTATTTTTTAATGCAACATTTGAATATTTATGGATCACATTCTTAAAATCTGTAACAATAGGTCATACTTTAATGCACTAATAGATGCTACACTTAAACCTCTGCACATGTCCTCTGGAGTTATGGGTGCACGTATCAACACTTGGAGCAAGAAGAAAGGAGGATTCAAGACTAATATCACTCAACCAAAACAACCAGTCATAAATACTACCCTCTACTTTGATAGCACCTCCACTACTACTTTATTGAACACTTCTTGAATCCAAAGCGGCAGTGCCATTCAAGGGGTATCAAATGTATTCATTAGTGCTTTTTAATTTATGCTAGCTCCTTTCTAAATAATTATTCATGGTTTTGCAAGAATCCATTAATGTTCTTGGTGACGTTTAAGTGGAAGGAAGATTCTTTTAATCACTTTTTTTTAGCTTAAACACTAACATGTGGTGCTCTTGGTTCTCTCAATATGGGGATTGATGTGCGGGTTTGTTTTCCATGGAAGGTGTGAACTAATTCTATCTATGCATTTTTATATACTAGTATGTAAAACAATCTATAGACAACACAAACATCTACATATGCATATATAGTAATAAAAATCGATGCAAAATAATTATTGCTACATTGTATTTTTGTACATAAGTCCCTGTGTACATTCTCTTATATCACCACCTATCACTATGCCAATTTTCAAGGAAACACCCTCTTTTGGTTCTTTTCTACTAGGAACCAAAAGATGGTGTTTCCTTATGTTACAACCATCCATAGACAACAAAGACATCTATGTATGCATATATACTACTAAACATTGTTAGAAGATTTGAGAAAATGAAGAGATACGGGAAGGCATGACACACTTTAATATGTGTGTGTCCGTCATTATATTAAGCAGAAGGGAGTTACAATATAGTTACTGCAAACATATCCCCTCCCGAATGTCAAAGACCTACAAGAAATAAAAGAAAGTAACTAATTGGTGCTCGCAACGTAGAAATTTTGTAACTAAACAAAATATAACTAAAACTGTAGCCACCAAATACCTTATAATGCATAGCAATAAGATTGATTTTCATTTAAAAGGGCTCAAAATGTCATTTAAGACAATTGAAAATGTTAAGAAGTTGGCATTCATTCATATGTGAATAATGAAAAACAATTGTAACTTAACGGATGAATAACAACAATAGTTGTAACCAACGATCTAATATGGTTCCAAGGTATTTCCTTCACAGAGAAGAGATTCCTTGTCAAGTGAAGGTGGAGAAATCTGTAAGATTACTCTTGAGCACTGAAGAAATAAAAGAGATGAGAAAACGTGCATAGAAATTGAAGGAGATGCCTACACAATCTGTCAGACTGGGTTGGACTCTTCCCGAATCCTAGAAGTGAACTTGGCCCTTTATGGAATTAGAGAAAATTAAATTTGTCCATCAATAACAATGAATAGATCTAAAATAACGAAGCCTAAAGACCCGAAAAAAAAAAGAGAGGAGGACTGTTCCCAATTGGCAAGGCTTTTGCATGGCAAACAAATATCAGAGATTGCCGGATAGAATTGCAAGCCCTTACAAAACCCAGCAGATCTATCATCATAATGGGCTAAGAAACACCAGGCAAGACCCCAATACATAATAACAAACTGAATCGCTTACCATTTCTCCATTACTGCAATGCGGACCTTTGAAAAGTAGCCCTCAAATCCAAAGCTCTCATAGCCTTTTCTGCGCACCTCAATGTACGGAAGTCTTCATGTGTTCATGTTTAGTTCAAATAAAATAGTCCACAAAACACTACCACTCATGATATAAAATTTGTAAATGTATATGTACGAATTTGTAAAAATTTGAAATGTAGAGATAGAATATTTAAATGTAATGCTTCATCTATATTTCTACACTTACAAAATCAATCACACCCCTTATCAACGTCAACTTCAAAAGTAATAACTAACCCTCTAAATCAAATAACATATACCGTTCGACGTTCACATTGCATTGTGCACATGCGATTGCTAGTATTAAAATAAAATTAAAAAGAATTATATTAAATAAACATATTATTTGAAAAACATATACAATAAATTTGTTAATTCCGTTCAAGTTCAGGTGCAGGTGCAGGTGCTATTTTTTAAAAATTATTATAAAGGTGCAGTTGGTAATATCCATTAGAAGCATATTCCAAATTTAATGGAAATAACTATTTTAATGAAGGTATATAACCTGCCTCCAGCAAGCGTCCCAAAAAAAAGCGATCCATCTTCCTTTCATCCGAATTTTCTTTTGACCACAAAAAAAAATGTGCTTTAAACATTCTGATTTGGGAAAGCTGAATACCTCAAACACAATTTACACAAGAAAACTTCTCTCCATGTGGGGCTCCAACTGCAAGAATTAATTTTTCTCTGCAAGTTTTGGAGGTTTCGAAAGATTACCCTGCAAATTATCACCACATATAAGCTTCAGAGGTCAAAGGTTCCAAGCCCCAAGGAACAAAAGAGTTTTAGAGTTTTTACGAAGTTTATGATCTTCGATTATTCAGGCAGAGTGCCAGGCAATGGCGGCGGAGGTGAGTTCATTGATTTAAACACATAAACATAAATTAATATCTTATTGGGTTAAAAATTATGTTTCAAATCCGTAGAATGTATATAAGTATGAGCGGCGATCTGAAATGGTTTTATTGAGGGTCGAATTAAAGGTTATAAGTGTCTTAGGCAATATTAGAGCGAATGTCTTATATAAATAGATAAATTCTATAGCAGAAAACTAATTGACCGTACCAAATATTGTATTACTTATATGTTATGCTTCTACCATCCGAAAAACTTTCTCATAATTTTTAACCATCTACTAGTGCGTAAAATCCCCAATTAATTCTCTACCATATAGTCTATTATAATCCCCCTTTTCGAATATATTTCTGGCTATTTTTTCCCATGTTCTTTACATATTAACTTTTCTTGATCTCTTCTCCAAAAAAACTTCTAATACTTTAAAATAATACAAAGTATGAAAAATACATGAGTATGAATTAAATTTAAGAATCCTACAAAAAGGCACTTGCATAAATATTTGAGGCCTCCTAAATATCATATTCTTAATATAATTATGTAATTTTAATTTTATTTTGAATGAAGTGAATTGAATTGGTATGTAAGGTTGGATAACTACTAGCATATATGGAACTAATAAATTAATCTACTCTTCATAAAAACTATAGTAAAATAAAATAAATTAGTGCCCCCTAAATGTTAGCACCCTAGGCAGTTGCCTAGTTTTCCTAGGCCTTAATCCCCCTCCCGGGTTTATTTCTTTAAAGGCTATGTCTCTCTACCCGTAGGGTTTCCGTGATTCTCCTCTTACAATTAGAAGTCATGCCTCAATGGACCTGCATATTTTCTTTTTGTAGGTGGAGGTGAAGGGCATCTCCAATATGGAAGGTAAGAATTATTTTGGACATTGAAGTCCAGCCTTCACCACATTCATTAGATTTCTGTACTTTGTCAGATTTTCTAAGTCTCGACACCCTTATTCTTATTTAGAAAAATACCTTCAATGTAACTAGTCACATGTTAATATTATATGAATGTTTCCTAAATAAACAATATAAATCAATATAGCCAAAGAAACCTAAATAAATATAAGAATAATTAACCTATTAAACATTTTTACTTGGAAGAACTCACTATAATTTCTTCCAAAAGTTAATATTTAATAACATTGCAGGGTATAGATTTAACCTTTATAATACAAATCTATTATTTTCATACTTAAAATATATAACTTGATATAATAAACCTAACTATAAAATAATCAAAACTCAAAATTAAAAACTACAATTCAAATGAAACAAATTTTGTTTAGACTATCCCTCTAAAACCCACACACCCATCTAACTTAATCTTACCTACCGTAAAAGCTAAATACCAAAATCTCTAAAATTATTGAAACTCTCCAAACCGTTGAAACAAGGTTTACATATAAACGTGGAAAATATCACAACTACATAACAAAAACAAGGAAATGCAAACTCTTGGATTGCACACCCTTTAAAGTTGTATATAATTTTCTTATATATTATATATGGAAACTCTCCAAACCCTTGAAACAAGGTTTACATATAAACATGGAAAATATTACAACTATATAACAAAAACAAGGAAATGCAAACTCTTGGATTGCACACCCTTTAAAGTTGTATATAATTTTCTTATATATTATATATAGTTAGACATGCATATTTCTTTCTATATATTGATATATATATTTATCACATTTATATGTGCAATTAATAGTATATGTTCTTGTCCTAATTATTAGGTAGACCTACATGTATTAATAAGTTATGTTTTGAGTATGAAATTTTTGATAATTATTAAATAGGTTGAATAGTGTGTATGAGGGTATAAAAGTGTTGCCTACTCATCTATTAAGATATAAATCGTAGTAGATATTAATAAATAAGAGATGAGATCAAAGAATTGTAGTGACTTAATTAGATACTCCTTAAACACCTCATTTAAATGTAATCATTGATTATTTATCTTTATGAATATATTATTTTCATCATATAAATGTATTACAATATTTTTTTACAAAATAACAACAATAATAAAATATAGTCTATAATTTTTTTCGAGAAACAAATCTTTATCATTCTATACAAGATTTACTGCTTTAAAATCTATAAAGTTTTAAATTAATTATGACGTGTTATATGAAATACATTATTTAATCATTTTTAAATAATAAAAATAAATATATTTTATATAATATTAAATTTGTTGTACATAAAATAAAAAATATAATAATATCATAAATAATAAAAATATATATTTAATTATATGGGTCTATAATTTAAGCCTAATTTTTATAAACTTATTTACAATTTTAATAACTAAAATTGTAAATTACCTATAATTTATTATATAAGATAAAAAATCAATTAATGAATGGAAAAATTATAAATAATTACAGGCCACATCGACATTCCATTTAAGAGTCGGTTCCACATGTTAGTAAGGATTGATGTTTCTATTATACATCAATGCACCGATAAAATAAATTTTGGTCGTCAAAGCCATTTGAATATGGTGACCATAAACAAAGGCATCCAAATGCGGGACTCGAGCATTATAACTATAATAGATTAACCCATTTTTATGTGGTGTTATTTCTCGTTGTGCATCACTCAAGATTCAAGAATATAAACCCATATTATCTTCCAGGTATTCACCGGAATAAATGTATTGAGACCCATACCTAACTAAAAAAATCTACTTATATTAATAGTTGCACCATTTTATTCGAAATAGTGGGATACAACTACTTTGCCCGAGGATGAATGTGTGAGATGAAATTTAGAAATATCCCATCCTATGCGAGTGAATGATGCAACCTATTATCTAAAATAAAACCCCTACTATTTTGAACAACTCATCCAAGTTTTAGAATTAGGCAACCCTAGGTTTAAAGATCCATGTAGAATGAGGAAGTTTAAGATATAGTGTTCCATAGGATTTACAAGTTTTGAAGCTGTAGAGGTCGAAATGTAGTCTTCCGCTGAAGTGCGGGAACATAATGTTCCATGGAATTTCGAGTTTTGTGGAAGAAATAAATGTGGGAGAGGCAGAATTTTGAAGTATAGTGTACCACGGGTTGGAGGCCTGCAAAGGTTTAAAATCCAAGATGAAGTCTATGAGACGCAGCAAAGAACAAAGGGATACAAGTGGTATAATGAATTGCAAAGTTTGATTATTACTCATAGATCTTAGCAAAGGTTAGAAATAAAGCCACGTTAACAAGGCTAATCAGAGAAATCTGCAAAGGTCGTAAAAACTAGAGGTAGGCCATGGATCACAACAAAACACACAAAGCCACACCTATTTTGAATTAAAAGCTTAAAACCACTCCACCAACTCAAATATAATTTTGATCGAGTCATCGTCCCGCATTTGCAACGATGTCGTGTGATTGGAGCAATATCATTTTGCCCATATATGACCTCGGAAATCTATGGCGATTGGTACTTGATGGTGGTGGGTGAATGGATCTATTCATTACTAGATCGATTGGTCTCCTATCCCTTCTTTTTTCTAAATGTAAATACAAAATACATAATATGGACCATTCTTTTTGTTATTTTGGAGCTTCACCCTTCTAAGCTTGAAAAAATCTTGTTTGTGACTCTCAGTAACTTGCATGTGGAGATTTATTGCCTCGATTCTATGCTTGTAAATGGTTAAGATTTGATGTTGATGAAAATGTGGCTTCGTTCCTCGAACGCTCTATATTTAATGTGAAATTTTTGTCCTCTTGCACACCTTATTTCTTTTCTAGTTACTTTCCTTCAAAGTTGTGTGCATCTTTTAGATATTTACTTGTGTGTTTTCATCTATGTTTTTAGAGCCAAGAAAGATCCATTTTCCAGTTTGGTGCATCACCTCCTTTTATTTATTTTAGTTTTCTCCTCTACCCCGTCTCTTTGGAGTTTCTTAGTTTAAGTTTAGATAGTGTTAGAGTAGAAGTTGGTTAGAGTAGTTGCAACAAATTGGGGTGAGAGGAACCAACCCTTTCATATGACATTTGGTCATACTTTCCCCACACTTTCAATATATTTCATTTTTTCATTGGAATTTGAACCCAATTTCAAGTAGGGTGCAAATTTTAACGGTAGTAATATTGGAACGCTCGGTGGGACTGGGTTAGTTTCATGAGATTTACACCATCTCCACTAAGATTGGAGGATTTCATTCTTTGGAGGAATCTTTCTACACATCCTAAGTGACTCCCAAGTTTAAATCTTCGATATTAAGCGAGACTAGTTCCCACTTTTTTTAGAAGGATACGACAAGGCAAGAGTGTATCAAGAGGTAAACCTTTGAGTACTTGTAACTCTCACCAAGGAGAAGAAGAAGATAAATATCATTCAGAGATCTTCATCACCTTAAAAAGTCTTTCCACGCCTCCTCCTAGTATACCATTCACTTTCTCCACGAGAAAAGTAAGACCTATTCCCTTCATGGCGCATCAAAGAAATCTCCCTTTGTAAGTTTTAATGGTGGTAGTCCCTTGGCTCTAAATGCCCAACATGATATACCAATGTCTGCTTTGAAAAGTATTCCTTTCTTCATTGGTGAAAACCTTATAACCCCTGCAGATCATATCCATGATGTTGCAAATGTGTGTTCGGGCCCATCTTATTATTGAAGATGATGTTGTAGTTAGGCTTATTGCTTCTTCACTAAAAGGAAAAACACTTCAATGGTATAGGAGTTTGAGGCCTGCTTCCATTCATACATGGGATGAACTTAGAGAAACCCTTTTCAGGAGTTTGATGAGTAAGTAGACAACACATCTCTATTAGAATAACTAACAACCATAAGAGGGCCCCGAAAGAACTCATGAAAAATTTAAATTCCGATTTCAAGAGACTTGGAACAAGATTCTAGTTATTTTTAGACCAACTCTCCAAGGTTCTTTCCTATATTTTTAAGAGATTTAAATTATGACATGGATGTGATGATACAATTTATGAGTGTTATTCAATTATGATCCAAAAATGGACTTGAAAATACCCAATTATATGTATTCTCCATATTTGGTACTTATAGATTATCAAAAATTATTTATTTTAGAGATGGTCTAGTCATGCCGAGGGTGATCCGGAAACCTTCGAATGACATCAAAGGCCACCTGTTTTTTGTTAAGAATATTTTTACGTGTGATGGTTATGTAACCAACCTGATGGTTATGTAACCACCACTCTTCACAGAGTAGTGGTTGTCTGTTGAATCGCCGGTGGTTACGTAACCACCGACTATAGTGGTCTCTCGATTGTCTAACCACTAGAATGCGGACAAGACGGTCTTGTCTCTCGAAGATGCCAAAACTTGAGAAACTCAAAAATTACAAATTTTTAGGCTTCCAAATGGTTCAATTCATCTTTCCATCTGTCATGGGGAAGAGAAACTATAAATATGCATCCATTTGATCATTTTAGGTAAGTGTTTTTGGGCAAATTTAATTGTGAGCAAGAGAGGAAGTAAATTGTTATTGTTTTGTTCATAGAAGAGTTGAGTTCTTCTTGGTGAGAGTTTTAAGCAGGTTATACAAGAGGAAGGATTTAAAATCTTTCTTGAAGGTCATTATATGACGGTAAAATCATGTTATTTGGAGATTTTCATAGTGAAGGGAAGTAATTTTCTTACCCAATCGGATTTTTTCCCACCTTAGGTTTCTTCATTATGAAATTTGTTATCTCCTTGTCTTGCGATTTCCCATTATCAATATTGAATGAATGTTTATTTCATAAACATGTTGGTTTGATGAAATTATATTAGATTGTTCATTCATTATCAATTAAAGTGTATTTGTTCGTTGTTTTGAGAGGTAGTTTACAAATCAGATTGGTATTAGAGAAGCTTAGATCAATTGTTTTTGTGTGGTTAAATTGTGTTGATAGTTGAATTTATATGCCCATTACCCAAAAGGGAAGTGAAAGTTGTGAAGGTATCTTTATTACTTTTAAAGTAGATATTTCCACCAGAATGGAAGTAAGGAATCCAAGACATGGCTCGTAGAGAAGATGCAGTGAGTCTAGAGAAGAACATTTACGCAAGTTGGAGGCAGATGTGGAAATTATATCCAAGGGTGTGGGAAATATTTCCTTGTCTAAGGGAAATTTTTTTCCATCATGGGATTGCTCATGGAGAACCTCGTTGTTCGAACGAGGCACTAGGATCCCATAAAGAAGATACTTATGAGTATGAGGAAGAGAAACCCCATGCCAACCCTACACCTCCTCCATTCAAAGTAGAGGTGAAGATAAAGATTCAACCTTATGATGGGGATGTGAATGCCAAGAAGCTAGACCATTAGATAGCTTAACTTGAGGTATATTTCAGTTTTCATCAAATCAATGAGAGTTAACATATTTCCTTTGTAAGGTTAAAATTAACCAACCATGCTTTAACTTGGTTTGAAATTTATGTTCATTATTTGGTTGTTAAGAAGCTTCCTCCTATTACTAAGTGGGATGAATTTAAGAGGATAATAAAAAATCAATTCTATCTTATTTGTTATGAGGAAGAGAGGTCCATGTATGGCAAAAGTATCTCGGGTAAAAGTAAGGCCAACACGTGCAAGAGTACACTAATGAGTTTTGGAATACATTTTTCTAGATGAGCAAAGTCATAGTGAATGGGACCTTTTGATGAAGTAAATTGGTGGAATCCATAGCCACTTAAGGAGACCAGTTCTCTTAGGAAAGACAAAATGTAGACGAGGCTTGTTCTCAAGCCCACTATTTAGAGATGGACAAGAAAAATATTTCATCTACCTCTTAGCATGCTTCAAACAAACAAGGTGACACCAAGAAAAATGAGAAAGGGAAAAGTAAGAAGAATGATACTTCTATTTCTAAGAAGGATACTAAAGTTCATTGTGTTCCTTGTAATGTTGACACTCATTTTGAGGAAAAAATGTTAGAAGATCCACCAGAATTACATCCCTTCAAAAATAAGAAAAATAAGAAGGCCATGGCTTTCCTCTAGGGAGAGGAAGTATTTTGTAGCAAAGAGGTGGATGAGACTATGTGTTGTACCTTCATCCGTAGAGAGGTGTGTTTGGGTAGTAAAAATGTTGCTCAAGAAAAGGAACTATCTAAGCTTTTTCATATACAAATTCATGTAAAGAAAAATAAAGTGGATTATCTCTTTGATACTTGTTCTCAACATAATTTGGTTAGTAAAGAGTTAGTGAACATGCTAAAGTTATAAAATTACAATCATCTAAGTCCATACTCATTGTGTTGGGTGAAGAAAGGCATAGACATCAAGGTTACCAAGAAATGCAAACTTAAGTTTAGTATTGACAAAAATCATTGATGAAGTCACTTTGGATGTTGTTCCCTTGATGTGTGTAGTGTAGTGTTTGAAATATTGTATCTATATATCAGGGATGTTATCTTCATGAAGAGATCCATCCAGATAGTTTGGTGAAGGATGGTAAGAGCTACATCATTTCAACCTTTACAAGAGACTTGAATATCTCTTTGGTAAGTGCCACTAAAGCCTAAAAAATTATTAATGCTAGTGGGAAATTTGCATTACTTATTTTAAGGGATATGCCAGAAGATGAGGTTATTGCATCTAAAACCACTTGTAACATGTTTTCTAACAAGGATAAGACACAAATAAAAGAGTTGGTTCAATAGTTTAGGGAGGTTTTCCAAGAGCCTATGGGGCTGCCCCTGGTTAGGACAATTGAGCATGAGATACACTTGCTACCTGATAGTCCACTTCTAAACTTGGGATTATACATGTAGTATTTGAAAGATTTCAATGAGGTAAAACAACAGTTGTAGTCTTTGATTTTTTGGGGTTGACCATATAATAGTATTCATGAGATATATATATCAGATTAAAGCATACAAGCAATAAACATGGAATTTAACCGAGAAGATAAAATACACAAGAAAGATAACACCAAATATAAAGTGGTTCACCTAGTGTGGGCTACATCCACCAAGAAATGACCAATATATTATCCTTAAAATATACAATTGAAGATATGCAATTTTTCACACCTTTCACGATGTACAATACTTTTCCTCTCATAAAATTCTCTCGGCTCTATCCAAGAATTCCTTCTTACAATTCTCTCTTCTCTTAATTGAGTTCTTTTTCAATATTACTTCTAACCCTAGTTTTCTAGCTTATATAGGCATATACAAACTTAGGGCACTTTAGATATGCAATTACAACCATTAGATCAAATTTATAACAAAGGTTAGATCTAATTCCCATGAGTTAAATAAAACAATCACGCATAGGTAACTGATGTCGAGTTACCCTAACCGATGTTGGTTCCTCCTTGCCTTGGACCGACATCGCCGCTAGGTGACCGATGCCGCCTTCTAGCGACATTGGTTATTGTGTATTCTAGAAAGTTAATAAAGCATGATAATGTGAAGCAATTAATCTCCATAACTCAACAATATCCCACTTGGAGATAAATTGCTGCACTGTACCATACATCCTGGATCCTTTCCTTCTATCATTTCTTCCTCCTCAAGTATCAAACTCAAATACCAACATAAGTGTAGTGAAGCTCTAACTTCTCCTTTGCCAACGAATTCATTAGCATATTTGCAGGGTTCTCATTCATATGAATTTTCTTCAACTTTAGCTGCCCATCCTCTAACACCTGCCATATGAAGTGATATCTCGACTGAATGTGTTTCATTCTTGAATGAAATGATGAGTTATTTTACAGATGAATTGCATTTTTACTATCACCGTACAACCCGTAATCCTGTTTCTCCTTTCCTAACTCTTCCATCAACCTTCTCATCCATATCATCTCCTTGCTAGCCTCATGAGCTGCAACATATTCAGACTCAGTAGTAGACAATGCCACAATCTTCTCGCAATCTTGAAATCTAGTTAACTACTCGTCCCACCTACTATGAAAACATATCTAGTGGTGCTCCTCCTGCCATCCAAATCTCCAGCCATATCTGAATCAACATAGCCACATACATAAGTATCTTGCCCTCCATAGCATAACTTCATGCCGATGTCCCTCTCAAATACTCCGAGAATCTATTGGACCGCTTTCCAATGCTCTTTACCTGGATTGGCCATAAATCTTTTCACAACTCCTACTACCTATGCAATGTCTGGTCTAGTACAAACCATAACATACATAAGACTCACAACTACTAAAGCATATGGAACTTGTGCCATGTACTCAACCTCCTCATGTGATGTAGGACACTGATATTTTCTCAATTTGAAGTGTCCAACCATAATTGTACTAACATGTTTGAATTCTACATATTAAACCTTTCTAACACCTTATTGATATAATCCTCTTGAGACAAATACAATTTCATGTTCTTCTTGTCTCTATGAATTTGCATGCCAAGGATTTTCTTTGCAGCTCCCAAATCCTTCATTGCAAATGTGTGAGCTAGTTTTTCTTTAAGCTCACCAATGTCATACATACTAGATCCTGCAATAAGCATATCATCCACATACAATAAAAAAATATAATAGATTACATTTTCAAAGCTTCTTGAAATAAACACAATTTTCAAATTCACATCTCATATAACCATGCTAATGCATGAAACTATCAAACGTCATATACCATTGCCTTGGAGCTTGTTTGAGCCCGCACAAGCTCTTTTTAAACCTTCACACAAGTTTCTCCTTACCCTTGACTTCATACCCAAGCGATTGCTATATATAAATCTCTTCATCCAAATCATCGTGAAGGAAATCCGTCTTAACATCGAAGTGTTTCTAAATGAAAATATTCTACCTTACAGAACCAAACTTAGAGCAAGTATGAGCAGAAGTCATTTAAACTACAAGATAAAATATCTCATCAAAATCAATACCTTATTTTTATGCAAATCCTTTTACCACAAGCCTTTCCTTGTACCTTTCTCGTCCACCCTCTTCTTATTTGATCCCGTAAACCCATTTATTCTACATTGTTCTCTTATTTGCTAGAACTTGACCAAATCCCAAGTTTTGTTTTGTCTCAAGGAGTCCATCTCCTCATCCATGCCCTACTCCCACTTTTTGTGGGTATCCACCGCATTGATTCTTCAAAGTTTTCTCGGTTCACCACTATCTCATCAATAATAAATGAGATAAGGAAGGTGAAAATATTTTTGGAGGTCTACCTACCATTTGTGACCCTCATACTAAGATTTGGGGTGCCGAAGGCTCAATATGCGCTGTTGCACATTCATATCAATCTCGATGTGATCAATGCCGGTTACCTCCTACCGATACTGTGATCGACCTAACCGATGCCAATTTAGGTGATTGACACGAGTCCGGTGTCAACCAAGACTGTTATTGTGTAGATCTCGTAGGTATCATTTTTAAATATGAGAATGCATTTTCATCCACAAAATTTTCAATTGGTTCATCTTTAGGTACCAAAACTTAATCCATGTACATTCTCTTTTCATTCCATTCAATTTCATGACTCCTAACAATCTTAGAATCTTCTAAATCCAAAAATGGAATCGAAATCACCAGAGCCATAACCAATAAAATTACACCTCTTGGATTTAACATCCAACTTCTTTCTATTTTCTTTATCAACATGCATAAAAGCTTGAACCAAATACTCTAAGAAAATAAAGATTTACCTCTTTTCCATTCCAATATTCTTATGGTATTCCACCATCTAGTGCACTTGAAGGCCCATAGTTAATTAAATAAACCAATGTGTCTACTACTTCTACCCAAAATTGTAAGGGTAATCCAACATGTATCCTCATGCTTCTTGCATGTTCCATGATTGTCCTATTCATTATTTTAGCAACACCATTCTCCTGTGGTGTTCTAGAATGATTCTTTTCTCGTGTATTCTATTCAATGAACAATAAACACTTCAAATCCTTGCTACAATACTCACCACCATTGCAAATCTATAGAATTTTAACTTTGAATTTGATTCATTTTCCATAAGGGCTTTCCATCTTTTAAAAGTCTCAAAAACATCAGATTTATGTTTAATACGATAAACCCATACCTTTCTTGTGGCATCATCAATGAAATTCACATAATATTGGGATCCACCATGAGAAGCTACCTGGGCTGGTCCCCACACATCTGAGTGTACAAGCTCCAATTTCTTCTCCTTCTTTGTTGCTCCAACCTTGAGAAATCTCACTCTCTTCTGCTTTCCAAATATACAATGCTCATAGAAATCAAGATCTAAATCTTTCAAATATGATAACTTACCCTTTTCCTTTAAGATCTATATTCCTTTTTCACTCATATGGCCTAGCCGATTATGCCACATGCTTGCATCTAAATCTGAAGTAGATAACACAGAAAAGGAATCAGTAACATAGGTAGACAAATACAATTTTCCTACCTTCTTGGATCTTTCCACAATAAGGGATCCCTTGGTAGCTCATTGTTGACAATTTTTCCCCATGGGAAAAAATGGCCAACAGGTCCCAAAGTGATCCTAAGTTCTCAAGTGGGCCCCACAGGTTGTAAACATGTCATAACTAGTCTCCAGGGTCTTGGGGAACTTTCCTAGGCATTCATGAAGTATTCAAGCTAATTCAAGCCATTCAGGCCTATCCTAGTTCATGGTCCCATCACAATGAAAAAACGGCCCCCGACCCCCAAAAATGGTGAAAAATGGCCTAAGACAAAAGTGAAATTCAACATTTTTTTGTGTCTCGGGTATTCTTCCTCCCCTAATCATAAAATGAAAATTTTTCCTATGACGAACTTCAGAGAATCAAAAGATCCCTCATTTAGCCTCCAGAGCCAATCGAGATAAAAATCATCTCGCAGAGCTACTTGGCGAGTAGTAGCTCGGTGAGCCAGTGGCTCGCATGGGGAGGAGTTAAAGGAGCAACTCACCAAGTAGCTCGGTTAGATACTCCATGAGCAGGATAGCAGCCGGTGCAAAGGAGCTCATGAGGGCTTGGAATGCGATTAGGTCATGAAAAGGTCCACGGGTGAAAGAAGTTGAGGGACGAGCTCCCGAGCTTGACCAAGAAGGATGCATCGCATCGGGGTGATCTTGAGTTATTAAAGCATGGCAGATCAACGTGGGAAGGCTCTCAAGTGAAGTCGAGCAAAGCGGTGAAGAGCTATGGTGAGAGACGTTAAAGCCGAGTCGAGGTTGAAGTAGCATGGCCAAACTCATATGCGGAAAAATGAATGAGCTCATCGTGGGAATGGACCAATGACGAGTCGATGTGGCACAATGGGGGCATTTGAGGTTAACCCTCTTTTCGGGGTCAACATGATTTGGTCATTTTTTGGAGTTTAGGGTTATATGGTTTAGATGTTACGTTCGGGGCTAGAAAGATGTAAAGCCCAAAAGGAAGAACTTGGGATCTCAAAATGGAGATCCGAAAACCCAAAATCAAGGCTTTTCATGCCCAAAGCATTCAAACCCGCGTCGATCCACAACACATGGGTCACCGAGGTTAAAGGCATATCAAAACAATGGGTAAAAGTGTTGCATCGACGCCGAGTGAGAGGTAGCTAACATGATGATTTGGTGTGTCAAGGACAAAAGGCGTTGGATGCATAGATTGACATGCGTGGAAATAGTTCGATGGCTAAGGAGATGAGCTTGATGGAGTTGCAGGAGCCCAAAAAAACCCTAAACCATCTCTTAACTTCAAACACCCCTATCTCATGCAATTTTTATCCAAATCCAATAAAATTATACTCGTTGGAAAGGTAATCTAGAGGGGAATGCAATGGTGGTGTCCAAGTTCCATTTTAGAGGGGTTGTTGAGGGAAAAACCTAGTCAAGCATCCAGGGATAAAAATGATATCTTCCAATGTACTCAACCATTTCTTGCAAATTTATAGTCATCGGAAATGAATTTTTGGGATTTAGACCATGGAAACATGAGATTTTGGATTTAGGGTCTTTGAACCTTCAAAAATAGAGAGAATTTTAGTGGTAGGTGAGAGCCATTAATGAAGGTAGGGTCATCATGGGGCTATGGGAGCCAGACTAGTCGGGGGTGCAATCACAATCAATTTCTTCAAGCACAAGGAAAACCATTAATGAAAAAGGAGATTTTGAAGATCTGAATACACTCATTATAGGATTAAACAATGATTTTTGGGGAAATTTAGGATTCAGTTTTCTCTCTCGTCCTTTACAAATCTTCCACTATAAATTTTAATGAGGGGCATTATTCTAATGTTGGATAATTCTTCTCTACACCCTCCCTTCTTTTTTTGTGTCATAAGTGATCTTATGGAGTAAAAAATCTCCCATTCAAACTAGTAATGCAATTTTTTCCTCTAGGCTATTGTGATGCATGATATCAAATCTGTGGAGCAATAATATAAGTCTATGGATGAATTTCAACCCTCTCTTGTGTTCATTGCATTCTCCTAATCTTTCATTGCAATCTTGGTTATCTGTGCATGTTAGATTGTGTTACATGTTTTGATGGTTTGTGTTTAATGGTGAATGGATTTGTGATAAGAAATTGATCTATGTTGATGTTCATCCTCTTCAGTATTGTTCATTTTAATTTCTATGCAAGGAAAATTATCCAACATTCCTTTTGGTGTATCACCTCCTATAGATTAGGTTTAATTTCTTGCAATCTTCTTCACCTGTCTCCTTGGAAAGTTAGAGTAGGATTTAGAATATATCCTCTACAATTTGGATGTGTGTATCAGAATAGAGGAATAGGAGTCAATTTTTCTTTGGAGAGCTTTCTCAATTGCAAAGTCCCACACTTCGGGAAAAGCTCCATGTTATGCAATCACACTGATAGTTTCAATCCATCGAATTGCAAACAATCAGGGGTGCTATGATTACACATCAATAGTTTTGGAACACTGGTGGGATAGAGAAGTATTTTCCACAAGCTTTGAAGGAATTTTCATCATTTTCAGAATTAGAAATTGTAGGTTCTTCAATTTAGGACTTTTCACCTCCCAGGATAAACTCTGAAATCAATTTTCAAGGGCTTAACTTGCTCAAAATAAGTTCAAATTTCACCAACAGATATATCGGGACCTAAAATTCAAAAGGCTATTTTTAGATTTTTGAAATTTTGACTTTCAAAAATTTGGGGTTTTCTCGATTTTGGGATTTCAGGTTTCAGGATTTCAGACTTATGAGATTTTGAGATTTTGGAGATTCATTTGCATTTGGGGATTTCGGGACTGTTAGTTCAAAACCATCTTCAACCTCTTAAAAGCCACTTTCAATTCCCTTCAAAGTTCATTTTTATTCTGTCATGTTTGGTGTGTGACTTGGAAAAATCTAGCCTTTTGAGGCTCATGTTCTAACACATCTATCAACTCTAAAGGGAATATAACTTAGTGGTGGTGTAGCAACACAAATTGTCCAAGTATATGAGAAGGGTCTAAACTCGTTCATGAGCAAGAGAGGAAGGTAATTTTAAGTACTTACAATTATCTCCACGCAAAGGTACAAGAGGAAGAAGACCACAAAGATCCTTATCTCCTCCAGGTAGAGCATTATCTACACCTCCGCCCAGCAGACCCTCTCTTCAAACAAACATGGTTCTTAGGCCAATCATAATGGCACATCTACAAAAACAACAACCGCAAGGTCCACTGAATCCTTATGTTCACTTTATAGGCAACAACCCATTAAAACTCAATGCTCAAAACCCTATCCCGGTGGCAACACTAAAAATATCCCTTATGTCTTTGGAGAGAACCACACAACCCTTATCGATCATATAAAGGATATTGCAAACATTTACACTATTCGAAATAAATGAAGTGGATGTCATGATCAAACTACCAACTTCCTCATTCAAAGGCAAGGCATTGCAATGGTTTAGGATCTTGACAACGGGATCTATTAAAAATTGGGACCAGATATGCACAACCCTCTGCAATCAATTCGGAGAAAGAGGAGACAATATGTCTTTATTGGAACAATTAACAACTATCAAGAGGGCTCCTAATGAGAAAATGACAGATTTTGATTTCTTATTCCACCGATCATGGGATTGAATTCCATTTTCCGTTAGGTGCAAAGCAGAAGGCACGTTCCTCTACTTCCTAAAGGATTTGAATTCATATATATCAATGATGATCCATTCAATGGGAGGAACAACACTGTCATGTGCCTATGACATAGCTATCAGAGCTGAAAATTGCCTCATTCAAGCCGGCAAGTTAGCACCAAGGCCACCAATGCCTCTATATCCATAAATGGGAACTCCTACAACAAGTCAAACACCTAAGATAGCCCCTGTTCTAGCTCCAAGAAATCAAATCAATAACGAGGCTTCCAGTTCTATGAGTAATCCATTTGAAACCCAAGAACTTAAGAAGGCTTTGCAAGAAATAGCAAAAGGACAACAAGAAATAGTCAAGGTGTAGCAATCTTTCAGGGAACGAGTTAGTTGATATCAAGAGAAAACAAGATCGAGTTCTAGGCCTTACCAACATCAAGGTCAAGAAAATAGGCATCATTTTGAAGAAAATAGGCCTCAAACCCAAGATCCAAATCATAATCGGAACCAGGGAAAATTCCAAGCTACCAGAAAATTCCATCCATATGACTCAAATACATCCTCGACATCTAGAGCCTTGGTTCTAACTCAAAACAACATGGCTTAAGAATATGAATGGTGCTATCCTTGCAATCTATCACATAACCAATCTACTTGTTTAGGTGGTGTGTAGTAAATCAGGCCTTGATGGTTTAAACCATTGGTATGTCTCAAGAACCAAATGAAGAAGAAAACCGACAGTAGGAAAACACACAGGAAGCCCTCAAATGGAAACCACTTTAGTAAATTGGAAGGTGGAGAAGTTTTGTGGAATCAATCAACCTAATTTCTAGGGTGTGGCTGCCAACACAAGGTTGAAGAAGAGGAACATAAAGGAAGGCCAGTCATCTAACCCAAGTGTTTCTCAATCCACTCTCACACCTGCAGTGGGGTTAACAAAAAAAGTGCAGCTCCAAATGTGAAAAATTAGCCTAAGGCCTCTATAGCAGAAGTACAAGTACCAACTCATGTAAAAGAAAAGGTTGTGCAAATAAAGGGAAAAAAAGGAAAATACATCCCCTTTTAACATCATTGATCGATGAAGAAACAAAATGTGAAAATTTCCATGTGGGAATCACTGGTGATTCTAGGGTAGTGAGATTTGTTGCAAGCTATGATGGAAAACTGGTCCATTTCAAAGGAGACACCTAGATATCAAGAAAAATTTCTTACCAATGTCGTGCAACAAGAAGTAGGTCAACAAGGAAACAAATTGAAACCTCCACCATTCTATGTCTCATTGATCATTGGAGACAAGTTGGTATACAACTGCATGATTGATTCTGGTGTAAGTAACTCGGTGATGCCAAAGCAAATAGTTGATCAATTGGGTATCACATATGAGCTAGTCTTTGAGAGGAGTTATGCAACTAGATGAGACAACAATTGTAATGGTTTGAGTCATCAAAGGGTTAAGCCTAATGTTGCATACATGTCCTAATGTGATTGTCTTACAAGATGTTTTTGTGATTGATTTGCCTCCCCTCTTCGCATTGTGTCTATCAAGAGATTTCACCGCTAAGATTGGGGTACCTATATGCAAATTGGTCACACATGCTATATAGGATAAGGTATGGAGCCAAAGAAATGATCGAGTCGAGAACCAATTTCCAATTTCCATATTAAGCCCCATGTGCCAAGCCTAATCAATGCAAATTTCTTAGCCTTTGATCAAGAAGAATGTTCAAATGATCTAGAAATAGGTACTAAGGTTGAGGGCATTCTGGATTTGACTTTGGATGAATGGGTGAACAAAAGGCATGCATTTGATCCATACAAAGAAATGGAAGAATATGAATTAGGAGTATACTGTGTACACGAAGAAAATTCACCCATTCCTAACATCACGAAGCTAAAAAACAAGGATGACAATGAAGTTTGGCAACTATTTTTCGATGGCTCAAGAAGCAAACAAGGTGTTGGAGGAGGTGCAATGTTGGTTTCACCACAGAACATCAAGTATTATTCAGACTTTTTGTTTTCAATTTTCTTGGTCAAACAACACAGATGAATATGAGGCTTTGATTCATGGACTTTATTAGGCGAGAAAAAAAAAAGCATAAAGAATTTATAGGTATTTAGGGATAACGAGATGAATATTAACCAAGTCAAAGGACAACATGCTACAAAACTAACCTATTCAAGAGATACAAAAATAGGGTATGCGATATCATAGAGGACTTTGAAGCTTTCATTATCGAGTCCATACCTAGGAAGAAAAAATAAGCCATAGATAGGCTCTTAACCATCGGGACAATATTTGATGTAGTTGAAATTATCAAAAGAGACAAAACACAACCACATATCCATGTAATTGTAAGACCATCAGTGCAAGATAACAACACAAGCTACAGTGTTCGAAAGAGATAAACCAAATCGTTAGTTTCTTATAGGAAGAAGTTGAGTTCTCAGCTAGGAATTAAGATAAATTAGAGCATGAAAGTACGGGGATCAAGTAGTGCAGGTTGCGAGCAAACAAGCTCGCAAAATTTTTGGTGATGTTGGAGTCCATCTTCAATCCTAATGACCAATTTCATAATGAAAAGCTAACATACCAGGTCAAAGGAGAGGATCAAGAACCAATTTCAATAGGGGAAGGAAAAACACTCCAAATTGGCAAAGCGGCCACCTTTGAGTAGGAGATATATGAGTTCATACAACTTTTCCAAGAGTTTCTAGATGTTTTCACTTAGAGCTATGAAGATTTTCGAGGATTGATATGAAGTTATCACAACATACAATAGAGTTGGATCCAGATGCTAAGGCTATCAGAAAAAAGAAAAGACCGGTTCAATCCTCACATTGAGCCTCTAATGAAGAAAGAGTTGAGTAAGTTGATAGAGGTGAGCATTATATTTCTAATCAAGCATTTAAGTTGGGTTGCGAACTTGGTACCGGTAAGGAAAATGAATGGAGAAATCGGGTTGTGCATGGATGGAATTTTAGGACTTGAACAGGGCATCTCTCAAAGATCACTACCCACTACCTTGATGGATAAAATCTTACAGGTGGTAGGTGGTTGAAATATTCTCTCTTACGGATGGGTACTGGGGTATAATCAAATAATGGTGAAAGAAGACGATAGTTCAAAACAACTTTCACCACCAAGTGGGGTCCTATGCCTATTGAAAAATGCCATTCGGATTATCAAGCACCACAACTACATTTCAACGAGCAATGGATATGGCTTTGAGGGTTGATAAATAAAATATCGCTTGTCTATCTTGATGACATCACAATATTTTTACAAGATGCGAGATAGTTACCTCTTTCATCCTGGGACATATATTTCAAAGATCTTTGGAGTTTCGAGTTTTTAAACCCCAAAAATGTGTATTCTTGGCCCATGAAGGAAAGCTTCTTGGCCACATTGTGTCAAAGGAGGGATTAACAATTGACCCGAGAAAGAGTTGAAGAAATTTGAGCATTGTCCTTGCTAAGTTATAAGAAGTCTCTTGAGCTTCTTAGGAAGGATCAATTTTTTCGCAAGTTTGTACCAAAATTTTTTCCACTCTTGTGAAGCCAATAATGCAGATGTTGAAAAAGAGCATGGAATTCAAGTGGAAGGATGAGGTAATTTTTTTCAAAGTAATAAAAGAAGCCATACCCAAAGCTCCAACTCTTGTCAATCCAAATTTTTATAAATACTTCATGCTCTATGCTTTGGTGGTTAAGACACAATTTCTACAATCTGAGTACAACAAAAAAAGAGGAATACGACCAACCAATTACATTCTTCATTTAAGGATTGGAGGACTATGAAATTAGACACTCCTTCATTGAGAAGCACATTCTCACAGTAATTAAGAGCTTAAAGAAATTCAAGCACCTAGTCTCGAACAACAAGATCCAATTGTTGGTGTCACATGCAGGAATCAAGGACTTCTTGTTGAACATATATTTGAATGAGAAGCATAGGATGGATCAATCGTTCCATGGAGTATGGAATTGAGATAAAAGTCACTAAACTAGTCCATGGAAAAGGGTTGTGTGAAAAATTAGCCTCAAGCCAACTGATAGAAGCATGTGATGGAAAAGAATCTATCTTGGTGTTACAAGACAAAAAAAAAAGAAAATGATAATGTGCTTATTCCTTGTTGGAATCAGGATATGGTGCATTTCCTATAAACAGTCTATGTCCTCCATAAATGAGCAAAGCAAAGAGGAGATACTTCAGACTATAGGCTATTCCTTATGTGCTAGTTGACGATGTCTTATTCAAGAAGACATCAATGAAATTCTCTTGAGATGCATTAGAGTAGGTCAAATTGAGAAGGTGTTACAAGAGTTTCACAATGGTGAGGCGGAGGTCATTTTTCCCCATGGGTAACAACTCTCAAAATAATGAAAGTAGGTTATTATTGGCCCACAGTGTTCAGTGACTACTACACTTGGATCAAGAAATGCAAAAAATGTGCATTCTTCACAAGTAAAGAGAAGTTGACAACACTACCATTGCATCCAATTTTAGTTGACCAACCATTCATGTAGTGGGGATTGGACTTCATTGGGGTCATCAATCCTAACTCAAGCCTAGGCCACAAGTGGATTCTAACAACAACATATTACTTCACCAAGTGGACCGAGGTAGTGGCTCTCAAGGAAGAAAATGAGTCTAGTATACTGGACTTCTACGAAGGAATAATGACAAGGTTTGGAGTACCGACCACTATAATATCAGATAATGCATTGACATTCCTAGGTTCCAAGATCATATAATGGGCTATTAGGAAGATCTACTTGAGCACCTCATCAAATTACTACCCACAAGGAATGAATAGGCAGAGTCTAAGAATAAGAATTTTTGAAGATCATCGGGAGGAATCTAGATGAAAATCAAATTATGGGCTGATACGATAACACCAAAGAGGTCAACGAGTTGCTCTCCTACAAGATGGTCTACGAAAAGAAGTAGTGTTACCCATATCATTGGAGCAACCTGCACTGGAGCTCATGAAGTAGTTGGAGTTGTCAGAATTCAAACCAATGGAGGCTAGGTATGTAGAGGTGATGGAAATAGAATAAATCAGAGAACATGTAGTATAGACAATGGAGAAAGATCAAGCCTTAGTCAAAATATGGTTTGATGAGAAAGAAAAAGAAAGAACCTTCTAGGAGGGGGACATAGTTATGAAGTGGGATGCAGATCAGGAAAAACTAGGTAGGCATTCCAAGTTCAATTCCATTTGGAGTGACCCCTACATGGTCACATGATGTAAAAGAAGAAATGCCTTCCAATTGTATTCATTGGATGGAGAGGAACTTCGATTAGTCAATGAAATCTATCTTAAACATTGATACTGAAAGGAAAAGTTTCACCCTTTTATATATTAGATTAGAATTTGAATTCCTCTAAGTGCATATGCACATTGTCTTGTTGTAGTGTAGGTTTCATTTCCCTAAGTTCCTTTGGCACATGTTGTTGCTCCTAAGTTGTGTCATTGTGCAGTTCAATGTGCCTCCCAAATGAAATGTTGTAACCGATAAATTCATAGTTGTGACAAAGAGTTGTAAGTCTTAAAAGAAAACAAATGTAGATAAACTAAAATTAGGTTAAGGAATGATTTTAATAAGTTTTCATTCTTTGAATCCTTCAAGGTCAATCATAAGTGAACTTCCAAGTTCCTCCTCCGAGATCTGGAAAATAACCTCAACATCATGTATAAGAGTGGAACTTTTAGAAGAATGAGACAACCCAAATTTAATAGAGTTCCATGATGTAGAAATTGAAAATTGTTTTATTCAAAATTTTGCAGCGTATAATACATGCTAAGAAATCACCAGTTGTGTGCTTTATACTTGGCAGAATAAAGTTTTGGGACAATCCATTTCAGTCTTGCGAAAAGGGTTGTAGAGAGAAGCAGTGAAAATATTCGACCAAGGTAATTTTCTACTCTCAAAAATATTATAACTTAAATTTTCTCTTATTAAACTTGAGAGTGTAAGAAGAGAACAAGGTCAAGTTTGACAGTGCAGGTGGTCTCGGTTTGAATTTAAATGATTCAGGATCAATTTGAGGTTTAGAGTGACTCCATACACAATGGATATGCGTGAGGCTCTTGGTTTAGATCATCTAGCACATAGATTTCCACGCGAGTGGCCAAATTGTTGAAATTTTTTTCCTCGCATGGGAAAAAAGGCCAACAGGTCCCAACGTGATCCTAAGTTCTCAAGTGGGTCCCACAGTACAAACAAGTCATAACTAGTCTCTAGGGTCTTGGGAACATTCATAGACATTCAAGAAGTATTCAAGATAATTCGGGCCATTCGGGGCCATCCTGGTTAATGGTCTAATCATGGTGAAAAAAATAGCCTGTGACCCCCAAAAATGGTGAAAATGGCCTAAGACGGAGAAATTCAACATTTTTGTGTCAGGTATTCTTCCCTTCCCCTAGCCATAAAATGCAAAAATTCTATGACAAAATTTAGAGAATAAAAAATCCCTCATTTAGCCTCCAGATCCAAGCAGAGCTAAACAATAGCTCACCGAGCTACTTGATGAGTAGCTTGGCTAGCTAGAAGTCTGCATGGGGGAGGAGTCAAAGGACAACTCATTGAGTATCTCGGTGAGCTACTCGGTGGTGAGTCGAAGGATTTTGGTGGAGATCTTTGTGAGCTTGTTGAGCTCATGGTGGGATAATGACCAGGGTGCAAAGGAGCTCACTCAAGTGAGTTGAGATGTGAGGGCTCGAACGCGAGAAGGTCATGAAAATATCCACAGGTGAAAGAAGTTGAAAGTGGCTGAGCTCATGAGCTCACCAAGAAGGATGCATCATGTGGGGGAGATCTTTGAGTTATTAAAGCATGAAAATTGATGTAGGAAGGCTCTCAAGTGAAGTCAAGCAAAGTGGTGAAGAGCTATGTTGGGAGAAGTTAAAGCCAAGTCAAGGTTGAAGTAGCACGACCAAACTCACACGTGGAGAAATGGATGAGCTTGTCATGGGAATGGAGAAACTTGATAGGGAGTTGGAGCGAGGCAACTTGAGACGAGTTGGAGGAACAAGCTGAAGTCTAAAACCCAAATCTTTCGAGCTTTCGGGGATTTGGCATTAAGGGATCTTGCCAAGTGAAACAAAAAAATAGCACCCGAGTTTTGAATAATGAGGTGCCAAAATTCGAAATGCGGTGAGTTGACGTGGTGGGGCGTTTTGAGGTCAACCCTCTTTTCGGGGTCAACGTGAGTTGGTAGTTTTTTTTTGAGTTTGGGGTTGTAAGGTTTCGGATGTTGTTTTGAGGCTAGAGGGATGTAAATACGAAAAGGAAGAACTTGGGATATCTGAAATGGAGATCCCTGAAAAACTCGAAGTTAAGGATTTTCCCACCCAGAGCATTCAAAGTTAAGTTATCAACATATGGGTCGCCGAGGTTAAAAGTGTATCAAAACAATGGGTAAAAGCACCGAAGTTAATGCCAAGTCGGAGGCGGGTAACATGATGAGTTGGCATGTTAAGGATAGAAGGTGTTGGATGCATAGCTCGATATGTGTGGAAATAGCTCGATGGCTAGGAGATGAGCTCAATGGAGTGCAGAAGCCCAAAAAACCGTAAACCATCTCTTAACTTCAAACACCTCAATCTCATGCAATTTTTATCCAACTCAATAAAATTATAGTTTTTGAAAGGTAATCTAGAGGGGAATGCAATGGTGGTGGCCAAGTTTAGTTTCAAAGGGATGTTGAGCGAAAAACCCAGTTAGGCATCCAAGGATAAAATAATGATATCTTCAATGTACTCAATCATTTCTTGAAAATTTACTGAGTCATCGAAAAGACATTTTTGGGATTTAGACCATGGAAACATGAGATTTTGGATTTCAAGGTCTTTGAACCTCTGAAAATAGATATTATTTCAGTGGTAGGTGAGAGCCATTAATGAAGGTAGGGTCATCATGGGGGTATAGGAGCCGGACTAGTCGAGTGCAATCACAATCAATTTATTCAAGCACAAGGAAAACCATTAATGAAAAAGGATATTTTGAAGATCTTAATGCACTCATTACTATTCAAGCACAAGGAAAACCATTAATGAAAAAGGAGATTTTGAAGATCTTAATGCACTCATTACAAGATTAAAAAATGATTTTTAGAGTATTTTGGGCAAATTCGGGATTCAATTTTCTCTCTCCTCCTTTGTAAATCTTCCACTATAAATTATAATGAGGGGCATTTTTATAATGTTGGATAATTCTAATTTGCACCCTCCCTTCTTCTCTTGTCTGTAAGTGATCTTATGGAGTAAAAACCCTCCCATTCAAACTGTAATGCACTTTTTGACTCTTAGCCATTGTAATGCATTGTATCAAATCTATGGAGCAATAATATAAGTCTATAGATGAATTTTAACCCTCTCTTGTGTTCACTTTGCATTCTCTCCGATCTTTCATTGCAATCTTGGTTATCTGTGTATGTTAGAATGTGTTACATTTCTTGATGGTTTTGTTCAATGGTGAATGGATTTGTGATAAGAAATTGATTTGTGTTGATGTTCATCCTCTTCATTCTTATTCATTTTCATTCCTATGGAAGGAAAATTATTCAACATTCCTTTTGGTGTATCACTATATTAGGTTTTACTTTTCTTGCATTCTTCTTCACTCTGTCTCCTTGGCAAGTTAGAGTAGGATTTAGAATAGATCCTCTACAATTTGGATGTGTGTATCAAAATAGAGGAATAGGAGCCAACCTTTCTCTGGAGAGATCTCCTAATTGCAAAGTCCCACAATTTGGGAAAATCTCCATGTTATGCAATCACTATGACAATTTCAATCCATCGAATTGCAAACAATCATGGGTGTTGTGAGTACGCATCAACAATAACTTTCCAAGAATTGGCTATGAATGTAACCATTCATCCAGATTCACCTAGTTTCCTGCGAGAAATTAGATTTATCTTGAGGCTTGGTACATGCCTCACATATTTTAATACCAATGTATTTCCATTGTGCAATTTAAGATGAACTTCACCTTTACCACTTATATTGCTTGGTTCATCATCTCCTAAATAAGCATGTCCAAAATTATCTTGAACATAATTTATAAAATAAACCTTATTAGGCATAGTATGGAAAGAAGCTCCATAATCTAAAACCCATGATTCTACTTTATTATTTGAGGAGATAATAAGGGCATCTTATATTACCTCACTTGCAATATTTTCCTCTTTACCTTTTTCTTTACCTTTATCTAGTAGATTCTCTTTGTTTTCTTTGAACCTAAACTCCTTCTCTACATGTCATCTCTTTCCACAATTCCAATAGATTATATCTCTTACTCTAGATCTAGATCTTCCACTCCTTGAATTTGATTTCCCATTTTTATTGCTCTTGGATCTCTCTTTTGATCTTCCCCTACTTTCCATATTCAAATCATTTCAAATGATGATTCTCTTATACTTTTCCTGCGTATTTATTCATTGAGGATTATACTAACCACATCATCAAAATTTAAAATATTAGAAGCAAATGTTGTATTACTAACAACCATTACCAAATTATCCCAACTATCTGGCAAAGAGCATAAGAATAAAAGTGATTTCACTTCATCATCAAACAAAATATTAACTAATTTTAATTGATTAACAACATAATTGAAATCATTCAAATGATTAGACATAGATCCACCTTCTTGCATTTTAGAATTAAATAATTTCTTCATCAAATAAACTTTATTTGATGCAATTGGTTTTTCATATAAATTAGCTAAAGATTTCATAAAATCTACCATGGTTGCTGCTTCTATTATATTAGAAGCTATAGATGCTGCTAGAATCAATCTTATATATCCCATAGCCTTTATGTCAAGAATCTTCCATTCTTCATCAGTCGTCTTTGTAGGCCTTGATTTATCATCCAAAATAAATATAAATCTCTTTGCTACAGATAATCTTCCCCATGCATCTTCCATAGCTGATAATTATGACCATCAAATTTATCCACTTTATATTTCTATCTTTACCATTCTTTGTGCTCCAACTCAATCGAGAAAACCTCTCATGAGTAAATCCTATCAACACACAAAACCCTCAAGCAAAGCTCGATACCAATTATTGGGGTTAACCATATAATAGTCTTGTACAAATCTATTTTAGAATAAAACATAAAAGAAATAAACACATAATTTAACTAAAAGATAAAATACACAAGAGAAGGATAACACTAGATATAACGTGGTTCACCCAGTGTGGGCTACATCCACCAAGAAACAACCAATATATTATTCCAGAGGATATACAATTGAAGATCTGCAATCTTCCACACCTTACATGATGTACAATAATTTTCCTCTCACAAGCTTCTATCAACTCTCTTTAATAATTTTTTATTACAATTCTCTCTTCTCTTAATTGATTTATTTTTCAATCTTACTTCTAACCCTAGTTTTCTAGCTTATATAAGAATATACAAATGTAGGGCACTTTAGCTATGTAATTACAACCATTAGATCAACTTTATAAAAAAGGTTATCTCTAATTCCCATGAGTTAAATAAAACAATCACACATAGGTAACCGATGTCGGTTACCCTAATCGATTCCGGTTCCTCCTTGCCTTGACCAATCGGTCTCTAGGTGAACAGCGTCGATTATTGTGTATTCCAGCAAGTTAATAAAGCATGCTAATGTGAAGTAATTAAGCTCCACAACTCAACATGATTAAATAAGGTATATTCCATCCTATCACTTCTCCATGTGGTTCTCCTACTGTTTTAGTACCTAAGAAAGATGGTTAATGGAGAATGTGTGTTGATTATAGAGATTTGAATAAAATAACCATCAAGAATAGGTACCATCTTCCTCACATTGATGATTTGTTAGATCAGTTACATCATGCTAAATATTTTACTAAGATTGATTTGAAGTTTGGGTATCACCAAGTGTGTATCAAGGAAGAGGAAATCTAGAAAACAACATTCAACATGAGGAAGGAGTTGTATGAATGGTTGGTTTTACCATTTTGGCTTAGATGACATTTTGGTTTTAGCATAATGCACCAATTACCTTTATGAGGTTGATGAATGCAATTAGTGTAATAAGTGGGCCGTTTATTTTTGATTCCTTTTTCATTGTGTACTTAGATGACATTTTTGGTGGTTTTTAGCATAACTTTTGTAAGAAACAAAAAGCATATTGACTCATTTGACATTACCTAATAAAGCCTTTTTTAAAGTTCTTAAGTAAGAGAATCTAAATTAGTGTTATGAATTATTTTACATAATAAGTAATTATAGAAGAAGTGTGAGTAAATTTCATCAACCTCTCAAAATAGTCGCTTATATTTTTTGGGAGACATGTGGTTGGAGGTGGAGAGTTCAGGATTGATCTGGATAAGATAGAGGCCATTTAGAATTGGCCTACACCATCAAGTTTGACCAAGACCGGGAGATTTGTTGGTGTAGTTCAATATTTGAAAGTTCATCAAGAAATTTTCATCCATAAGCTATGGTCACATTAACTCGGCTAAATGAGAAGGATCTAGATTTCATAAATATTTTTCAATAGAAACCTCCGAGTGAGGGGTAAGGAAATTTTTCAGGATGGTTTTCTCTACAAGAACAACATTCATTCCTTCCAAGGTACTAGTCACTTTTGGAGACAAGTTATTAAATTCATTAGGAGTATGGTTGTACATAAATTTGGGGAGTAGAGAAAATCTACAAGGAAAAGTTAAGTCGTGATTACAACTTAAACCTCCCTCAAAGATAAGCGATTGCGATTGAATTATTTTTATGGTCCATTTGAGATTCCGGAACATGTGGGTAAGAATACATTTTACTTGGATTTGTCTCCTTATATGAGGATCTACTCAATTGTGAATGTTGAAAATTTATGTCTCTTTTAGCCATCCATGTTGGTTAAGGAAGAAGAGGGAGTGTTATATCTACCATCTATTGAGGAACTTGCTCTAGAAATTCAATTGAAATTAGAGAAAGATGTGGTTTTTGCGGTGGAAAGAGAGAATGACACGGAGCGGAGTGTAGGACATGCGATTAATTGGATTGAAAGGCTAGTTACATTGAGGACAACGGGTATTCCAAAGAAGATGTGGGGGGAAGAAAATTCCTCACCTCATTAGTCCTTATTGATTTTAGGGACTTAAAATCCTCAAATTGGTGAGGTATGATCCAAAAATGGATATGAAAATACCCAATTCTCTGTATTCTCCATATTTGATACTTTCAATATAGATTCTCAGTAGATTATTTATTTTGGAGATGGTCTATGTCAGTGTGATGGGTGATTGAAAGGCGGTTAACGCATTCAAATAACATCAAAGGCCACCTAATTAGTGTTATTTTGTTCAAGATATTTTATTATGACCATTATTCAACTACCTTGATGGTTATGTAAGGAAAAAAAAAGGTTACACAATCACCGCAGGTGGCTACGTTAAACACCGGCCATTGGGTGTGATGGTTATGTAAGGAAACAAGGTTACTGGATGGCCCAGTGTGGACATTGATGGTCTTGTCCTCGATGACGCAAAAACTTAGGAAGCTCAACATTTAAAACTTTTTTTGGGCTTCCAAATGGTTATTTTCGACTTTCTATATGTCCTAAGGCATATAAACTATAAATATGCATGCATTTGATCATTCTAGGAAAGTGTTTTTAGGTGAAGACAATTGTGAGCAAGAGAGCAAGTGAATTGTTCTTATTTTGTTCATAGTAGAGCTAAGTTCTTTCTTGATGCAAGTTGTAAGTAGGTTATACAAGAGGAAGGAGTTAGAATCTTTCTTGAAGGTCATTGTATGATAATAAACTTGTATTATTTGGAGATTTTCATAGTGAAGGGAAGTAATTTTCTTACCCACTGGATTTTTCCCACCTTGGGTTTCTCCAAGATTATAATTTTTATTGTCTTCTTGTCGTGAAATTTCCCATTATCAATATTTAATGAATTTTCTTTCATAAACATGTTGGTTTAATGAACTTAGTTTAGATTGTTCATTCATTATCACTTAAACATGATCTATTCATTTTTAAGATTTGGTTTATGGATCAAATTACCCGATGCATATGCGATAAATATTAAGGATGAAGATTTTTAATTCAAGATGACAAGTTAGCCCCTAGATTAACTATGCCTATTTTTCTTGATTTTCCCCAAAGTACATAAATCTCTCTTTCTCTTGTGCACTAGTCAAATACCCTATCAACTACCTCTACGTATGGTTCCTCTATAAAGAAAGAATAAATGGATAATTTTAATATCCACGTTATAAATTATACCAACAAAGTAATATTCTTATAGAGATAACAAAACCAAGTACCTAGAAACTATCCAAGTTTCAATCAAGGGAATAATTTTAATCAAGAATTAAATCAACACTATCAACATTAGGGATCTCAAGATATCAAACCAAATATATGGGAAGAATTATCACCAAAGGATATTTCAAGGTGAAATTTCTAGCTTTTCCTTTCAATCCAACCACGATGTAGGAGCATCTCTCCAAGGTGCAAAATTTTGGTGTTTTGATCAATTTTGGGTTTGCAAGGTGATTCAAGAGGTCTTGAAGTCATTAATGGGTCATTAGTGTTATGTCATGATGTTGGAGTGAAGTCTAGTTTTCAAAAATTTCAATAATTGCATTTCCCTCCAAAAAGTGATAATATGAAAGTTTTGAGTTAGTTTAAGCCATTCTTGGCTTATATGGTTAGAGTTCATGGGTTAGTTGGTCAAGTCATGTTATAAAGACTCCTAATGTGTGTGAAAAGTAGAAAATTATGTATTCAAATGTTAAAATATCTTATTCTATAGTTTTGAGTCAAGATAGACAAGCACAAGAGTTAGTTAGGGTTATAAAGTTATGAAAAGTTGAAGTTTATCTCATTAGAAATCAATTAGAGGATAGGAAATGAGAGAACTATGTGAGAAGGGGAGGAATCAAGATTTGTAAATGATCATCTACATGATATTAATATAAAGAAGCTTTGTTATTTCTTCAAATACTATGTTTTATTTGAATCTCTATTGAATCCCTTTGCACAAGATAAGAAGTAAGAGTGTTCTTTGTCTAGATGCTTAGATGAGGTAATAAAATCTTTTTTAGGATCAGTAATACTTAAAAAATAAGGAATGGAATTTTTTGATGAAGAAACCACTAATTTATTGACTCACGATCTAAGGAATGCGATTGAATGATGCTTTGGTTTTCTTTGTAAATATTGGAACGGCCATACCTTACGTCAAGAATATAAGGAGGTTAGTATGCACATAGATTTGTGTATGAAATTGCAATATTTTTACATATACATTGTGGTTATTTTTTGAAAACTTGGTTATAACCCTATTGCAGAGTATTTGTGAACAATCAAATTAAAGACTATTGTTGAAGTGCAAGTATTATCTTAGGATAATTATTATCACAAGAAGCATTGGGAGGTGAGTACAGACCTCTTGTAATAAATTTAGGTCCGAACACAAGTTTCAAGAATTTGGTTAAATTTTAAAGGTACTTGAGTTCTTTGTCAAACCCTCTTAGGGTTCATAGAGATAAGACAATTTGGAGAATTTATACATGAATTCAAGAACTAAAAACTTGTATAAATGTCTCAATAGAAATACCATATATATCCAAAAGGTATCCTTGTAAGATAAGGTCACAATGTTTAGATATTGATGACACTCTTTTGAGAAAAATGTAGGTGATGATTAAAGGCAAAATTTCTAAAAAAGGTAGATGAAAAGGTAGGGTAGGGTTAGAATAAAAATGTGAAACTTTGTATAAGAAATTTTCAAATGAGGTAAAACAATATTCAAGAAGAATCAAGTTGTGAGAAGTTGTCAATTAATGGGAAACAATGATAATTAGGGAGTAAGATTGTAGGTGGTGATTTTGAAGGCTAATTACAAGATGTACAAACCATTGAAGATCACAAGGAGTAATTCACATCTTGAAATTTTCAAGATTACATCTAGAGGATCTATAAATGTCTATGATGGTGGTTTTGATGGTGAAGAGTTCACAAATTTATCTCAATCTTTGACAGATTGGTTTCACAATTCTCTAAAAATAGTTTTGAAACCTAATAAAGGAGAGTGAAATGGTGGTGGAAAAGTGTAATTAGCATATGATTTTCCTTGAAAATTGGTAAATAACATCATAGCCTCTTCCTATACCATATTTTAGGAGTTTATAGGAATGAACAACTCTGTTTGTACTACTATTTTCGATAGTTGAAGGGTAAGTCAAAAGATATTTGTAAAGGAGGGTTTTAAATTTTTTTGGCATAAATGAAGGAAAGGTATATGAAGTGTATTAATATCTAAATTTTTGGGTACAGATTGCTCGAGGAAAATGGTTTGTAAAATCAACATTAGTTCCTTCCAACTCTTGTTACAACTATCTAAGTCACATCCTTAGAGGCTAAGAAGCATAATAGACCTAATTACAAAGGATAATCTTGAGAAAATGAGGTCTAGGAGCTGAATAAACAATTGAAACTTTTTACACAAGATTAAAGGACAAATGGATATCCTAGGATGTACTAATTTTGAGAAATGAGTATATGTATAAAAAGTTAGGTCAGAAAAACTAGAAATGAAGAGTTACTAGAAGGTGAATTAGGCCTAGGAGAGAGTGTGGAGAAAAGTGTTGTGACAAAGGATTTGAGAAACAAAACTTGGTAATAATCAAGATAGGAAAATGGGTGACCAAAATACGTAATAGTTTATCTTGAAGAGTTGTGAGTTGTTCCCAATGAGTTTTCACTTTCAAACTTGCCTTAAGAAGCCTAAAAGGACAATTTTGTGAGATGTAAGTGAAATATAAGGTTTTGATTGATTTGAACAAGTTTGATAGTTTCCATTGCATGGATTAGATATATGATACAAGTTGGATTGTTTTCCTAAGACAAATTGAGTATAAAACAAAGCATTTTGCATATTTGAAAGGTTTCTTGACTAGAGAAATTGAGCTATTTTATAAGTTTTGAAAATTTTGTGATATTTGGTTATTCTAACATTGTAGAATGGTTGATTTTGATGATGCTCTGCATCACCTTCCGTCCTCAAAACTTGTACCTACCCCTATCTTAAGTAAGGCTATTTTCCCAATTTAGACCAATATGGTTTAAGGATTTGAATGGTGCTATCCATGTGATCACCCTCATAATCAATATACTTTTGAAGTTGGGATGAATTCTTTGAGGGATAAGGGTATCATGATGAAAAATCCTTTTTTAGCATGAACAAGTGATGGGAACCCCAAAGATCAATGTTGAATAAGCACATGAGGCTGCCCCTAAGCCAAATTTCATGTTTTTGGGTTTGATGATTTTTGTGTAGTTAACCAAGCCATAAACAACTTAAAAAGGATGAAAATTCATGTAACATATCATATAAGGTCAAAGAGGAGGTAGTTTGAAATGGATACTCCATCATGTTTGAAAATTATGCATCCCAAAGACTGGAAATTTGTAGACTTAGGAAAAATGTGGCTTCATCTAGTGGCTCCACACTCATGAAAGAAAATTTGTGGAACATTAAGGATTTGTAGAGGAATAAAAGTTTGTGAAATACATAAAATCCATCAATTAAAGAACTTACACCGACGGAGAAATGAATAAAGGGAAATACCACACCTCGATGCATAAATTTGTTGGTATCCATTTCAACATTGTCAAGCAAATGAGGAAGACAAATCTGAATGTGACTGTGTAGGATGCCATATCTATCCCATCTTAGAGGGATATTCTACAAGATACCTTGAAGAAACTTCCCCAATCTGAACCAGTTGTGAAAAAAAAATTTTGCAGTCCACATATCCTAACCAAAGGAGGAGCAAGTAAGAAAGGTTAAGAATCGCCACCCTTTTACATGTCTCTAATTGTAGGCAAACACCTAGTGCATAATTACATGATTGAAATGGATTCTAGAACATCTATATTTCCCAAGAAAATTGCTGATATTTTAGGAATTGAGTACAATCCATTTTCAAAAGGTGTCCTATAAATTGATGGCTCAACGTGAACATTTTAGGAAATATTAAAGATCTTGAGTTTATCCTCCATGCTTGTCCAATATTTACCATAACCTAATATATCTCAGCTCTTAACTTTACTATTTTTTTTTCCATTTTCTATCAAGAGATTTTATGACCAAGGTGGGTGGATATTTGTCTTTTGATTGGTCTCATATACTCCTAAGAACTATATATGGTATAAGATTTACCATTAAAGTTGAGCCAATCTCTTCTTATCATGTTGAGTCTTATGACCCTACTCCTCTCCAATCTAATTACATGATACATGAAGATGAAGATCATGAATTAGTATCACTACATCAACCTACTCCTCTTTGTTTAATGCTTGATATCTTATTAGATTAATGAGCCAAGGATCATTATGAGTTTGATCCTTATAACACAGTTGTGGAGACTAGTCTAGGTACCTACTACATTTATGAAGAAGAATAAAGGAGAAGAGATTGCTTATGGATCATGGAAGATGTTTTTGATAGTTCAAGAAGTAGAAATGGAGATGGGGTGGGTGTAGTCCTTATGTCTCCAATGGAAAAAAATTATTCTTTGACCATAGAATATAGTTTTCTTGTTCTTATAATGTGGTTGAGCATGAGGCATTGATCCATGAATTAATTTTAGTAGAGATAAGGCATATTGAATTGCTTATTCACCAAGTTAGAAGAAGATGTACAATCATGAATAAGATTTTAAAATCTTATAGACATAGAGTGTGGGACCTCTTAGAATTTTTTGATGCCATCAACTTGCAAGTGGTGCCAAGGAAACTCAACAAAGAAGCTTATCAGATGGAAACCATTGGATCATAATTTTCACTAGATGAATACCTCATCCAAGGTAATGAGCATAATTTAAGCACATTTTCTAAGAGATGAATCCATATCCTAAGAACAAGTATTAGGCAACACATATGTGTTTAAAATGATTCTAACTAACAATTGAGTTATGGATATTAGTTAATTAAACCAAATAGTGTATACTCATTTTAAGATAAATGCTATGTGAAATAAAGTATATGAAGTTTTGAGAAAAGGGAATTTATGCCCTTACATGTTAAATTATCTTTAAACCTATAAGGCTAAACAATGAGAACTTAATTGTAATAAAGATGTAAACCATGAAAATGACCATGTTGTGGAACATGCCTATGTTTGAGTTCATATTGTGGTTGGGTCATAGTTTTGTATTCATTCGTTTGAGAAAGTGTGGCATTGATGTGCATGTTGTGTTATCTTGTTGTATGTGTGGGTCCATGTGGGTGAAAGAATCTAGTGTAATGTCGTGTTATTCTAAGTGAGCCCAAGTGGTGTCTTGTAACAAGTAAATGAAAGAAAATAATTTTTTTATCTTTGGTTTATTTTGTCTTGTTTTTGGTCCTTGTGTGGGTGTTACAAAGGGGTTTGCAGGGTATATATTTTTAGGAAACATAATTTAGAAATATATCAAAAGGAAAGGCATGGTTGATGAATAATTCCAAGGAAAATTGCATATGTTTGAATCCTGAACTCTACATATGCAAGATATGGAAAATTTGTGCTTAAGTTCTTTATGTCACTTGATTCCATACAAATTTGTGATGTTTCTCTTTAATGATTATGATTTTCACTCATCAACATACTTGATGATGTCATTTGATAATGACCAACATATTGACACAAAAGTTTGATGTTTCATTTCTATGATTTTTATTAGGTACAACTTGAGAGACTCTCGTTTAGAAAGACATATCAAGGTAGTTAATGTTTGAGGCATTTGAAAAAAGGAAAACATATTTTGTGAGTGTTTTTGGATCCTCCTTCAATACTATAGCTAATAGGAGTTTATTAGTGTGAAGATTATAATTTGATTGATTGATTTGAAGATTATAATTTGATTGATTGATTTGAAGATTATAATTTAGTTGTTCAATGTGGTGATTATAATATATTGATGAGTAAACAAATTTTAATACATGAAATATATTGGATTCGATGTCGAGTTAAGGGTAGTTGGAAGAGATGTCAACTCGTATGTCTAGGCATGGGGAACTTGTCTCCTACATCATCTAGTCATTAGGAGATTCAACCAATGCAATATTTAACAACCACATGCAAAGAGAAATGGTAGGCAAGTTGAGAAAGGATACAAACACAAGTGACCTCATTAGTGGTGTAAACATATACCAAATGTGGGAAATTATGAATGGAAATACTCAATACTCGATTCTTGATGCAATACAATGTCAATATCTAAGGAACCTCAATGTAAATATTGATTCCTATTGATCCCAAAACCAAATGAAAATCTAGTATGGATCAAATTCTAGGTATCAAGTTGAGCTCAAGGAAAGTATAATCTTGATATGCTAGCACGAAGGCAAGAGAAGTACATGGGATACATGAGGAATTCACTTTATAGGAATTTTAAGAGGAGAATATGTAAAGGAATATAACAAAAGGTGCATTCCAAGGTGGAAGGAGGAATTTAGGACCCTTACATGGGACCCCTTATCCTAAATGACAAGCTCTCTAAAATCATCCATAAGAGAGCATTGATAATGATCACTCAATCTAGTGGAAGAAAATGACATGTACCATACATTGAAATTTAAATAAGAAACTCTCTTTTCATGTCCGACATGGTTTTGACACATAATGTTATGTAATATCTTATATCTTCCACATGCAACATGTATTTTAAATTTTAAAAATTAATGAATAAAGGATTGCATTTATCCTCCACATTAAGTAAAGTGTTTAGCATCTAATGAGTAGATAACAAAAATACTAAGATGGTGTATGTTAGTGGAGTGGCAGGATCCATTTCCCATGACTAATTTTTCCTTCAAAACATTAGATGCCCATCTTATGTTCACATCAATACTTCTGGTTGTATTTTATTATTTTGTTCATAACAATATTTTTAAGTTTATGTGTGGGTAAGTCCATGGAATTGGGGGGCCAAAAGGGGGTCTTAAGTGGACACTTTAAAAATAAAAAAAAAACTTCAACTTGTACGAGTTATTTGAGATAATTACACTCAAAATTTGTAGATGTTATAAGAACATGAATTGTATCATTTCGAGTCTAGTTTCTAAACTATGTATATTTTTTTGATAATGGTTAAGTTTAAGTGGGTTAAAAATATAAAATGTCAATAGGTACTCCTATTTTTGTAAAAAACATAGTAGGATAAATCGTTCATTCCCCTTCCCCATTTTTTGATCACTATTGCATATTTTTGAAAACCCTTTAGTAGAAAGATAGATAGGAGCATCTAGTTTGGGATAGAATTTTTTTAGATTTTTTTAGTGAGTATTTATTTTTAATGATTTTTCAAGTATAACTATTTTGAAAATAAAAAATAATGGATAGTGATCATTCTCGCCTAACTACCTAAAAAAATATCGAAAATTAGATTTGTTTTTGACAATCACTAAAAATAGAGGTATAAAAGACATTGTTTAATATAAATATAAATAGAAACCTTACAATGGTAAAAAAAATATAAAACATATATATTTATAAAGAGGATAGTTTTATTGATGTTGTAGGAAATTTTGTAAGAAATATTGTAATCATTTTTTTAGGATTTATCATGTTGAAAGCTAGTTTTTACATTTTTTCAAAAACATCCGGGTTGTTGTGATAGGTCCAAGGCTCAGGTTTGGGAAACCAAAGCAATCCCAAGCCTAGAAAATCTTGGTTTATGTGCATAATTAAAGGAACACATATGCGTTATAACGCGCACATGTTCCTTTGTGTATGGGTAATATATGTGTATGTGGTAACCTTCTATTTACAAATAAAAATGTTTAAGTATAAGTTTTTCATTTATTTATATTAAATATTAATAGATGAAAAATTTATACGTTAAATTTATTTTGGTAAATATAAGAAATTAGGGTCACTCTGCACCTTATGGAACTAGTCTCATAGCTCCCTTAATCACGATTCAGGAGATAATTTTTTATAATCTAATCTAGTCGGTATATAGGTATTTTCAATATTTTAAAGCATTCGGACCTAAAGCTTTTAGGGTTTAAATTATACAACCGATTTCTATTTTGGGAAATAATATAGTCATTTTTAGGTTTTGGGGTCTTTTGAATTGTTTATTGACATTTTTAGGAGTGTTAGATGTGTCAAAATTAGATTTTACAAACCTCACAACTCTCAAAGGAAACAACAACTGCTCAAATATATGGACTCATGAAATGCCTTATAATACATAACAAATCAAAAACATGTAAATGTTTATATTAATTTGAAAATCCTTTATGATGAAATCTAAAAATAATACTCCCATTATTAGGACTCTTACAATAATGAAAAAAACCTAAAGCAATTGCAATGGTGTTTGTTCATGACCCTTGAAAAGTTTCACTTGTTCCATGCGACTCAGATCATCTCTCTACTCCTTGTCACTCTATCCCCTCAAATGGTAGACTCAAATCACTTCATGAAAGCATTGTGTTCTTTCAATTTTTTAATCAATGTGCATTATACAATTCAAATATTTCACAAAGCATTCATGAAATCCCTATGTAATCGATACCATCACCCAACTTTTTGTTGCACAAGTTCCTTTCTCCATTATCCTTCTCATCATCCTTGTGTATTATGAGAATGTTTAGGGAAATTATAAATAATATGAGAGTGATTTTGGAGAGAATTGAAGGTGTTTAAATAAATTTATGAAAAATGAGGAAATACAAATATCATTCAAGATCCATCTATTCAACAATGGGTATTTAGGGTGTAGGGAAGGAGAGCTTCAACGGTGAATGGTGTCTTATTTGAAATATTATAGGAGTTCCTGAATGAGTTAAGAGGAAAAAATAATGCATCAGAAAGCTATTAGAATCATCTACAGAGGGAATATCAAATTTTATATAAGGATTACGTATTTCCTAATATATTTCAAAATACTTTAGATGCCTATCTTAGTTTAAGAAGGAATAGGCCCTAAATTTTGAGTTTTAGGAAGAAATGAATTTTGGGAATGCTTCCATTGGTTTGTAAATGTTATTTTGTGGTGAAAATTCAAGCTAGGTGTCTAAAAATATATATACAAGGAAAAATTGGTTTTCCAAATTAGGCACAATCACACATTGGACGCTTTTGTGTCTCCTTTGTTCCCTAGGGGACAAGGGGGCATGATGGACACCAAAGTGTGACCTCATCCTCATCTCCAAGTTAAATTTTGGACATTCGGGTTTCCTAGGTTTCCCCACTATCCCATATGTCCCGTGGTGTAAGGGGAAAAGAGGTACCTATTGTCATGCCAATGTCTTTGCATAAAAATTTCAAACTTTCAAGCATGACAACTAGACCCAAATGAGAAAATTTACTCCTAAGCCTTCCTAAACCCTTATTTGAGTCAATTTTAATTTTTATAATTATTAGAATGACCTTGTAAGTGCTTCCCATGTGTTGAAAAACTTTCCATAATGTTTGAAATGAAGTAACAATGTCATTCATCTCATATGGTGAAATAGTTTGAAGGATAGTTTCTTAGTAGGCCTAGAAAGTATAATTTTGGACATTCAAGGAAGGTGTTTACTCTCCGGGAAGTATTTGAAATACCAAAATCATATGGAGGTGGTATTTAAGATTCAAGAACATTTTATAATTGATTTATGAAATTTCATATAATATTTGGAGATTTAGGGATGGTAAGAAATATCGAGTTTCTAAGATGTAAGGAGCATCTGATATAAATCAAGTACACGATCTTTTTGCTAATGATTCTAGGAGATATGTAAGGATTTAAGAGTCAATAAAATAGTCATTGGAAATATTAAATAATCCTATACATTATGGAACCATAAATTATTTCACAAGGCTCAAGTATCTCTTAGAGAATCTCAATCTGTATGAGACACACCTTGTTGTCTCGAAGAAAATGGAGGAATTTCATGGTGTTTCAGGAATAATTGAAGGATGATACCCATATAATTGTTCTTGTAACTATTCCGGGAGTCAAAATCATATAATATTTCACCAAAAAGTCTTCATGGAGCTCCGAAACTTATTCATCAAGTTATCTCTCTCACGGTATGATTCTCGCATTTAGAAATTTTTAGTTAGGACACTTGTCACCTTTAGGTTGAGGAAAATTTTGTTTCCCTCTTCTCCCCATTCAAAAGGGTACATAGGGTACAAGAAAAATTTCCCCACCAAAACTTTTCCTTTAGCTTTCTCACACGACTATGACCAACACTCTAGAGGGCTTACCTGCCTATCTCTAGCCCCTCCTATCATGTAATCAAACTATGCCACTTGTCAACATAGGGTGAGGACGTATTTTCTATCCCTCCTATCCATTTACCAAGGGGAAAGAGGGGACAAGAAAATGTGCCTCACTTTGGCCCTTGTTCTTATTTCTCATGTGACCTATTTCTAGCCCCATAGAGCTTAAGAAAGCTTTTCCTCACATCCTCCACACCGAATCTCATCCGCCACATGTCATCACCAAATGAGGGCACATTTTTATATACCTATTATACCCATTATTAAGGGGACATAGGGTAAAATAAAATTCACCCCACTCTAGCCCTTGTCATGATCCTCCATGTGATCCGGTCTCAACCCCTCAGGTGTTAAGTGATGGTTTTCCTCATTTCCCCATTGTGCAATCATAAGGCAACAATTGTGAAGCCTAGGTGAGGGCACATTTTATGTCCCTCTTTTCCTCATTCCCAAGTGTATAGAGGGGACAAGAAAATGCACTCCATTCCATGAAGTGAAAAACCTAAGATTTAACCAAGTCCGCTACTTGCGACTACTTCTCTGGTGAACCAAAAACACTCTTGGAAGATTTAAAAAATCAAAATAACTTCTACTCACCTCATTTATTCACTATAGATCCATTTTTTCTGATTTAATCCTCCAAGAACCTGAAATTTTACCAAAAAATCTATAAAATTTCATCTAGGGAAGCCAAGCACAACAAAACCATAAAAAATTCATAACTTTCGAACTTGGAAGTGAAATCCATTAAGATTTTCTCGGTTGTTCCTCATTCCAGAACCTTCAAGAATATTGCAACAAAAAGTGGATGATGCCCTAATTTATTAATGAAATAAAACCATATTTTTTTCCCTATAAGATACTTTTTCATTTTTTAAACATTCTGGTGGATGGATCAAGGTGATTTGGAGCACGAGATCACGAAGATGAAGTGAATCGAATGAAGACATTTTTGTTGTAAAAAGAAATCGATAACTACTGATTCTAAAAATAGTAAGTATCTGGTACCATCACTTACTAAAAATAGAAACTTATGAAAAAATCAAGTTCTCGGACCAACACATTCGAGAATACTCATAGAACAATGAAGATGAAAAACTTTGCAATTTTTCCAAAAATAACAAAAAGTAAAAAGTAACTTTGTAAAAATAGAAACTTTATGAAGAGGGTAAATCATCATCAACAAAGAGCCCCGTCTGGTTTACCTAGTGGTGGGGAATGTGGGCTATATGTGGGAGGTCTCGGGGTCCATTCCCCAGGCTGGCCACCTCTATAGCTCGTCGTTACTCGGCTAGGCAATTCGAGTGGGTCAGTTGCTTCGGTGGTGGAGGTGGTCTCTCAACGTGGTGTCAAGCCGACTCGGTGTTCAATGCGACGGGGGTCGGGGTCAGGCATGAATCCTATGTTTAATGTGATGAGGCATGTCTGACATTGTGGCACGAGAGTTATCCCAAAACCACTTTTACTGATGGGGTGGGAGTGGTGTGGTCAAGTCACATGGTTGTGTGCTTGCCCACCTAGGTTCAAATCCCCCTAGGCACGATCCTCCTTAGAGGTGGTTTTGCCCGGAGGCGCTTCTCTACTCTCGTGCTGACACTAGTGGTTACTCCTTGCTACTGACGTTGGTGGCTCTCCTCTCACTCACGATCTTTGGTGGTTGCTCCTCTCACTATTGACGCTAGATTCTCTCATTCTGCTACGCTGTTGGTGGCTACTCCACTCACTGTTGATGCTCTCACTAATGTCACTGGTGGTTATTCCACTTGCTGCTGATTCTGGTGGCTGCTCCTCTCGCTGCTAACGCTGGTGGCTATTCCTCTCCCTCCATTCACTGATAGTTGTCCCACTCATTGTGGTCATTTTTGTTGGTCACTGTATCTTCACTCTTATGGCTTCATGGATTTTCTCCAATTGGGTTCCTAAATAGTGGTCCCCTTCATTGTAACCAAGTTGTGGTTCCTCTCAAGAAAAATCCTCAATTGTACAAGGATGTGGGTCCTTTTAAACACCCTCAATTTACCCTCAATCCAAAAAAAAATCATCATCATGAGAGGTGAATTGAATGTGTCAGGAGGATGAGAAGATTAAACTTGAGTAGAAAGGGTGAAATATCCCAAAATAGCAGGTCTTGGTCCTACCTGCTAAAAATAGAAAGTCTCCATTTTCGATGTAGAAAGATAAAAATGGCTCAATTTCACTTGTCTTGCTACTTTTTGATATCTTCATAGGGTTTTAAGGTGGTTACATATATCTAAAAATAAAATTCACTCTTCACGGGGATCCTAAAGCATCATCCTAGTCAAAATTATGTCCAGGATCGGGAGAAAACATAGCGAGGCGCATGAGGTAAAAGATAGTGAATTTATGTAGTTGGAAAATATTTGAAAAGAGTTAAAATATATATTGAAATTCAATCCAATTAGGTCATCGTAACTCATCAATAAGGTTAAATTCATCCACATCTCTCTAATGAGCTGGTTGAGTTGAGCTTGGTGAGCTAGTTGAGTTGAGATCAATGATCTGGTTGAGTGGAGCTTGATGAGATGGCTAAGTGAGATGAGAGAGTTAAATCATCTAGTCAAGATAAGAGAGATATTAAGTCATCTAATTGATCCATTATTACATCCATGTTTTCAGGGCATCCAGTATGTCTTCCCTAATGGAAAAGCTTCCCTATGATGAACAAGAAGAGATCTTCCTTCAAGTTTTGAAAGTGCTCGGAAAGAAATATCATGTTAACTCTTGAAGATCCATTCCCATGGATTTAAGAAATTATAAAAAAATGAGCCAAGAAAAATTCAAAAAGATGTCACGCCTAACCTTGAAGAAATCTCAAAACCTTGAAATCTCTGTGAAGGACAAATGCCCAAACAACTTACCACTTCTTCAGTGGAATCTTAGGTAATCAAGTATGTGGAAGTTTCTAGGCCTAAGAATGAAAATCCTATGGAGGAGATGAATCCATAAGATTATGAGTTGATCCACATCTCATTGGGTCAATCTTCACACAAGGGTGATTCTCATCTATTCAAATAATCCTCTTCCCACCATCCTTTTTGGAATGAAGAATACAAGCGAATAATTGAGAAATTGGATGAACATGTAAAAATATCAGTGCTCACATTCAACCCTTATTGGATCCTAATTCAACATCTTCTCTTCCTATATAAGACATTTCCATGATCAACTATGTTGATCCTAAGGTGATCAAGAAAGCACAAGGTTACATGATGTAGGGGAAGGATAACGAGAAGTGGATTGAGAAGATCATCGAGAGAGGTAAGACAATGTTACCAGAGGTCATCTCTCTAATAAATTACATTCTTGCCATCTTGTTATAAGTGAAGAAAGTTAAGGTGGACATTGTGAAAGATAAGATCCAATGAGATGCAATTTTTCCACTTGTCTCCTTAATGAGCTCCTTTGACCCTCACACCCTTGTAAGTAAGAATGTGTTTTGCATTAACCACCAAGAACTTGTCTCCATTTTGGGTCCGCATCATTGATGAAACATATGGTATGATAGAATTTTCCATCTTTGAAATTGAATATGGTGAATAACATGGTTTTATAATTTAAAGGAAACCTACAATTGTGTTTAGAAACTTGGGTTCCCTCCACTCACATAGAACTCATCATCAGAAGAACTCATTATTTCCTTCCAGGAGTTGGTCAAGAAAGATTAAGGACACCATCTCTCCTTCAATGAAGATACCTTAGAGTCCCTGACCAACATTAGTAAATCCATTTTGGAAATTGCAAAATATCATGAAATATCACTCGAGTTAATGCAAAAGATCAACCGGGTTCTTGGAGTATGGATCAAGGTGTTGAGCTTTGTTTGCATTCTAGAGGTGGACAAGTTGACATATTTAAAATTTCAATTCAGCAGTGAATTCAAATGAAAAGATCCTATTCAGGAAAATCTTCATCAAGGATTGTGAAGTATAAAGTTCTTCATCAGATATGTCAACTCCTTCCTCCTCTCTTTCTCTCTCTTTCTTCTCTCCCTTTCTAATTATTCATTGTACGTAATCATGATAATTTTTCTCATTCAATTAAGTGACTTTACAAGGTTTAACTGTAAAAGTAACTTTTATTTATAATAAGGGAACTTATTTCTCATTTCCTAGGAAGATGTAAAGTTACAATTTAAATGAGATCATGAAGAGTCATGTGGGGGGTAGACGTAAAGATCAATTCACAATGCTATAAATTGGAATGTATTATCCATTTCAAGGGACCTTGAAATTTTAATTTTATATATCAATTATGGATTGTGGTTTGTATGTTGAACTTTTTATTTCCAAAACAAGAAATAAAATCTACATTTCTTCCATTTCTCTTTTTATGTTTTTCGCATTTCTCTCTTTATTCTACACTTTGCAAGCATGATGATCAAGAAGGAACTTTGTATCATTAATTTATGAATCTAAGGAATTGTGTGTCTCTAGTTTGTTAGTCTTACTAATGGTTTACATTTTTTCATTCCTATAATTGAATGTTAAACTACTGTGGTTATTAGGTGTGAACTCTACTAGCTTCTACTCATAATAATAACCTTTCCTTTCCTATTTTCTCTCCTTTATCACTCATCGCTGAAATTTCCTCCCTTGTACCCCATACAAGCACTATGAAAAGGTTTAGTGAAGTTTTCCTATGTGATCCCTGATCTATTTTTCCATCCCACAACATTTATATAGGATTAGGATAGTTACATTAAATAATTGGAGCCTACCCATACACAATAAGAAAAATCGTAGCCCCATGAGCATTGGTGGAAACACATAATTTTTCATACAAAAAATTATTTCACCAATAGTTTTTGATGAATCTATTGGGGAGATATTTTCCCTCATGCACCTGTAAATATCTCTCTAAAATACAATAAAAGAAGTATATATTTCAAAAAACAAAAATCATATTTCAAGGTAGAATCAATTTTAAGGCGACTCCATCGAGGAATGAATCCGCATCATGTTCAATTCCGCATCACAATAATGCATTTTTGAGATTAGTGTATAACATGAATGAGTGAAAATAACCATAAATAAGAAGAAGAAGAATACCTTGATATGAAATTTTTGATTAGCCATCATTCTGGAACATTTCTTGCAAAATAAAATATTCTCGCGACATTGAAGAAGTCTCTTGCTTCAAACGAAAACCCACAATCAGTTAAGATGAAGAAGATCTGTACTATATCTGTAGTAGCCATGAAAATACTATCAATAATGGAGAATATTTCCTTTTGTTTAGAACCTTTCATCAATTCCAGGTGGCTCCAATTCAAACATTTCTTCTTGCTAGAGGGAGGAGAATGGGAATCACACCTACTTTTGATGATTGAGAATCCAAGAAGTGGATGAGGAAGATTCATAAGATATATGAAATGTTTTATGAAGGTCATAATGGTGGAAAATTTATTGAAGGCAATATTTTTAAATTCACAGAGCTGAATATTAAGTTAAGAACATTGTCTTTCATCTCCCTTCCTCTAGATGATTTCCTTGCATACAAAGATGAAGAAATGGATGTCTTGAGAAGAGAGTTCATGCAAAGAATACTAAGTGTAGAAGAAGGTAAATCTGATCTCAAGACATACCAAGAAGTTTGGAATTATGAATTGGCCTTTCAAAAGGTATGAACATCTTGAAACACTTCATAATGTTGAGGAAGAAGAAATGTGTCTATCAAAAAAAAATCTTGATGACTGTCCACATTATGAGGTGTTCATTTTTGGAATATTCTTGTGCACCTATGATGAATGATCTATTATTGAACCTTTGGATGAGAATAGAACCAACACCTTGAAGGATGATGAAACAATAATTGAACCTCCATTCATCAACTCATTCTGGCTCGAGGCACATCCCGTCAAAGAAATAATGGATTCAAGAGAGGAATGTTCTTATTTTATGATAGATGATCTGATGCGTTGAGGAATCCTTCAACCATGAAGAAGTATGAGAAATAAATCCTTCCCGGACTCAAGATGATGAATTTGAGGTAATAATAGATATCCTCCTTTCCATTTTGACTCTTCAGTTGATGTACAAATGTTGAATGATGAAATGGAAATAGTTAGAGAATAAAATTCCTTTCTCGATTCAATCATGGATGAGAAAATAGAATAGCCCAATTTCTTTCTTAAAACCAAGATGGGTGAACAAATTGAACCTGATCTCTCGAGGATCCGATTTCAACACCATCACCAAATCAAGGTAATGCTGATCATCATGGTGAGTATGGATTTTTTTCCGTTTCTTTGCAAAAATAAGATTCTATAAGGAATGATCAAGATGGAATTGAATTTTTTTATAATATTTCTGCTCCAATAATGTATTATCCTTCTTATCATGAGCATGATGAAATGGATTTTGAACTCAAAGGTGTGCCCTTCCCTGTGTAGCATGAATATCTTCTCCTTTTTGAGATCAAAGAAAACAAATTATGCCAAGTCTTGAGAAGGTGAGATTTGGATGACAAGAAATTTAGAGCAAGATAATGAGGATGTTTCAAATGAATTCTTTCCATATGTGGATCAAATTTTCAGTCATCTCCTTAAGGCCTAATGAAATGACTCTTCTAATGAAGATGGAAATGAGTATATGGTATATTTGAAAGGGAAATCAATAAAAGACATCTAAAAGAGTGTGGAAGAAATTTAAGATCCTAAACTCATTCTTGAGATCTCACTTGGGACATGGAAATACAAGATAGGCATGAGGCAAGTTGCACTTATTATTTCAATACACTGAGGTTTGATAATGAGATAGAGAAAAGGGATGATCTCAATGTGCCCTAGCGAGATGAACATGAATGTGAAAGTAATCTTTCAAATTTATCATTTTGTGAAGAATTCATTCATTCATGAGAAACCAAAGATAGAGAAAATTCTTGAATCTCCTATATATATTCTCACCCATGAAGATAACACCTCCTCTATTGAATATGATAAAGGAAAATTTTGATCGATTTGTATTGAAGGTAATTTTTTAGAACAAAGTGAAAATGAGTAGGAGTCTTGTGAATGGAGTTAAGGCTAACTTGTTCTCACCACCTTTAGGTTCCCTACCGATTTTGAAGAAGAGTCCATAATGCAACATTCACTCAAGGGTTATGAATGCTTTCATGAAAAATTCAAGGATTGTAATTTTGAAAATGATGTCAAGGTCAATTTTGAGCTGGTAGGTATAAACTAAAATTGTTACAGGACAACAAAGGGAGAATGTGTAAGAGTCTTGTAAACATTTTTAGAATCAGATTGTACTAAACATTTCTAAAGAACTTAATGACTTTGAACATGAATCCATGTTGCGGTGTTCTCTTGAGGATGATGCATACCTTATTGCCAATGATGATGTAGCCTCCATTTTTGAAAAAATTTTTCAAAACAAAAAAGTGAGAGGTTGAAGAAGTTTTGATCGGGAAGAGAATTCACTTACTCTCACTTCTCTAATTGTCTTGCTAATTCAAGGGATGATTTCATGTTACAACCTGCATTCAAGGATGATGAATGTTTCTTTGAAAAAATCTGTTTCCATTTTTGAGAATATGGAGGATTGGCTTCTCATGTTCACAAAGCATCAGGCTGAGGCTATAAGAAGAAAGGATTCCAAATAGGTAACAAAGTGTTCAATAAATGTAGGAGTATTTTTAGTGTAATATATGTACAAAGATTAAATCTTGGTCTCTTTCTTTCTTCTCAAACCATGTAAAGACATCATGAGAGCATGATATGATCAGATAAATGTATTCTTGCTTTGAAGGTTTGAATTCAATCCGTTGTTCCATGATGGTGTGTAATTATCCTAACCCATTGTTGGGTATGTGTATATTTATCCCCTGCCTCTGTAAATGTCCCCCCCTTGTAATATATTTTCTCTTTCCTTTGTGTGTTGTTTTCCTACTTTTGGTGTGTTTCCTTTTTGTTAATGTGTTTGTTTGTTTATGTTCGTTTGGAATAAATGAATCCATAAGACCAATGGATAAGGTGCTGATCCATAATTTTTTTTGAGATTTTGGGGTTCCTACTTCAACCTGTCCTCTCTGTAATTGATCCGAGAATAAGTCCCCAAGATAGAACCAACTGTTGTCATGCAAATGTGTTGCATAATAATTTCAAACTTTTAAGCATGACAACTAAACCCAAATGTGAAAATTTGCTCCTGAGTCTTCTTGAACCCCTCTCTGAGTCAGTTTTCCTTCTATATCATGCTTACCCTAACCTTATAAGTGCTTCCCATGTGTTTAATAAGCTGGAATTAATGTTTGAAATGAACTAACAATGTCATTCATCTCATATAGTGAAGTTTTTACGAAGGCTAGTTTCTCGGTAGGCCTAGAAAGGATAATTTTGGCCATTCTAGGAAGGTGTGCATTCTATGATAAGTATATGAAAGAAAAACTCATATAGAGGTGGTAATGAAGAGTCGAGAACATGTTGGAACTGATTTAGGAAATTTTAGAGAAGATTTGGAGGTTTAGGGACATATTGAGTAATATCGGGTTTTGAAGGTGCAAGGAGCATACGGTGTAAATCGGTGCACTGATATTTTGTGGACAATTCTAGGAGCTATGTAAGGATTTAGGAGTCAATAAAATAGTCATTGGAAATATTGAATAACCATATAGATGATGGAACCATAAAAAATATCACAAGACTCAATTATCTCTCGGGAAGATCAATCTGTGGTGACATACCCCTACTGTTAGAAGAAAAATGAGAAATTTCAGGAATATAACCATCCCATTGTTCTTGGAATTATTTTGGGAGTCAAAATCATAAAAATTTCACCAAAAATACTTCTTGGAGATCCGTAAATCTCTTCATCATGTTCTCTCTCTCTCTCTCTCTCTCTCTCTCTCTCTCGTATGTATGATTCTTGTGCTTAGCCATTATTTTCTTTGAAGACACTTTTCACCTCTAGGTTGAGGAATTTTTGTCTCCCTCTTGTCTTAATTCCCTAGGGGACATATGGGAGAAGAAAATTCACCCCACCCTAACTCGCATCCGGGTTCCTAACACGATGGTGACCAAAACAACTTTGGAGGGCTTATTTACCTATCTCTAGCCCCTCCCATCATGCAATCAAAGTGCAACTTGTCAACACAGAGTGAGGGTGAATTTTAATATACCTCCAGTCCCTTTCCCAAGGGGAAAGAGGGGATAAGAAAATTCACCCTCTCTAGCCCTTATTTTGGGGATAAGGTGTTAAGTGATGGTTTTCTTCATTTACCCATTGTGCAATCGAAGGCAACACTTATCAAGCCTACGTAAGGGCACATTGTTTTCCCTATTGTCCCCATTCCCAAGGGGATGGAGGGGAAAATACAATGCACCCCATGTAATGAAGTGAAAAATCAAAAAATTAAATAAGTTTTGCTACTTGCTCTTACTCCTCTCGTAAAAAAACAACTGCTAGAAGTTTTAAAAACTTAAAAGAACTTTTACATTAGACCTCCAAATTACTACTCCAAACCTCAAAGAACTTACAATTTTACGGACATTGTCCATGAACACCAAAACCATAAAAAATTCAGAACTTTCAAACATGTAAGAAGAATCCATTGATATTTTCTCATATGTTCCTCATTCCAGGAACCTTCAAGAATATTGTAACAAAAAAGTGGATGATACCCTAAATTATTAATGACAAAAACCTAGTTTTGTACCCATTGAAATGAGTGAGTTTGAGTGTATTCGTTGATGTAAAATATCATTAATGACAAAGATGATTATTTAGGAGTGCTATATGATGTTGGGTATGATGATGACATGGACATTCAGGTTGATTCATGGTTGCATGAGTGGATATAGTGAGAATGGCTTGGTCTAACAAGCCTAATTAGGTGACCTAAGTGATAAAGCATAATGAATAGAGTTAAATGGTGGCTTTAGGAGTATGCTAGAGTCAATGATAATTTTTTGGAGAGTGTGAGACACTCACATGAGTTTAGAGTGTAGGTATGAGTTATGTAGTTATTTAGAGATGCTCATCTAGACCTAGTCTAGGTGCTTGGAGGCCAACTGAAGTATGAGAGTGAGGTATAGATATTTGATAGATCATGGAAGCATGTAGGTGAGTGATACATTATGTCTCAAGGTTTTTAAGGCCTTTTGGAGAGGTTTCAAGTTGAGGTATAATGTTCTACTACTTTGTTTTGGCTTAGAACATGTAAAACCCTAAGACCTAGTTATGTAAGTCATGATGGTTAAGAAGATGAAAAGATATTTGAGGAAAGATGATGATTTGAGATGATGAATAGAGGTTTCCTAGAGTTGTGATAAAAATTTTCGGGCCATTAAAAAGAGAAATTTGCAAATTATGATGTGTTAGGAAAAATAGGGTCAAAGAAAGCACGTTTTCGAGCTCGATAGCAACTTCATTTGCTCACCTACTCTTACAAACTTAACATGGGAAATTTTGGAATTTAGGGATGTTTTTAAATTGAGATAAGATAAATTTTC